>JAODUO010002549.1:0-24063 GCA_025642075.2 Ridgeia piscesae
AACAACGTTTTTAGTAAAACGACTTATTATCAACATTACGAAGAAGTATGCTACGTATACATATGATTAAAACACACCAAACATGTGTTTCCTAATTATGAAAGGCTTTGACTTTTTTGGACCCGGGCACCGGGTCCAAAATGTCAATATGGTCCAAAATAGTCGGAAGATTGGTCCAAAATGGTCGGTTTCGTATAAATATATATATATATATATATATATATATATATATATATATATATATATATATATATATATATATTGATAATCTATTTTTGATTTGATTAATACTTTTTTGTATTGATTGCTCGTGTACATGTATAATGCATTCTTGTTGTTGTTACGAAATAACAGTTATTGATTGATTGATTGACAGACCAACGTACCCTATTGCCAAAACACCAAAAAAGGTTGCCAGCAACAAAGATGACGTGGAAGCCTCTACTACGGGCTCTACTCCCAAAACACCAAAAGATGTTGGCAACAATGCAGGAGCATTGCCACGCGTCTTATCCCCGCAACTGGACATATACAGTAACGTATATTTTATGTCATATACGAAATGTAGCTGGTTCATTTTAAAATTATAAAAGTTATATATAAAATTGTACCGATTCTACGAAAGGGAAAACGTCATTATATCTTATGATGTACGTGCTATTCATCATAGTTTGGTGTCAATAGGTGCCATTTAGCGATATATTACTCTATTGTTTCTTGATACATTAGGTCATCTCTGCCGTGTGCCCTCACGGGGTCAGAAAGTCCAGTTTTGGGACTGAGATGGAGTAAATTTGAATAATGTGTTACTGTTGGTCATAATTAGGTCACTGAAAAACTCACAAGAAATAACGTCACAACATAATTGTATTCAAACTATCTGAAGAATTGCCTCCTTTCACATTTGTGTAGGTAGTTGAACACAATTAACTCATTTTTATCATTATACTTAAACATAAACTCACTGACAAGTAACCACAATAAAGTCTGTAGAATCGCCGCTAGTCTTTCACGTTTTCAATGGTCATTGAACACAATTAACTTATTTTTTCTGTTAAATTTAAACAGAACTTGGCAGCTGTCCATCAAGGAAATGCAAACACAAGTCTCGCAAGACAAACAGCAGGAATTAATTTTTGTATTTTATTATATCATTTATGGTTTTGGAATACATATTAAAGCATTAATTAAATGTTGGTTAAAGTGATGTCTGTTTCCCCTCTGTGACCTTTAACCGTTAATTTATTACCTGTGACTTTTTCCGTGACGTTTTCACCTGTGACTTTATTACCTACATTCGAAGAACCACTGTAAGCCGACTGTAACATGTTGTCGCGTCGCACGCCACGTACTGGCCAAGCCAGACGTTTCCCCTGCTTGGCTTGTCATCATTTCGCATCATCGTACCTAATAGTCGCTCTCCGTCCTTCTCATAAGTCAACTTCCTCATGGGTGGACCTTGCTGGAAGTCGATGGTCGCAGTCGTAGTGCTGACGGTTCAGTGTCTGCATTGAACTCCCTCACAGTAATTGCTGCCCTTGTACTCAGCCGTATCTTTCCGCAAACGTCTGTCCTCGGACACGTGGGCCATAGCACCGTTGCTGGTTTGGGTTGTACCCCTCAAACATCATTTCGGCAAACTTTCGTCACTTTTAATGAACGTACACTGCCGAGCAACGGCACATGTGATTGGTGTGCGAACGTGGTTGCCGGGTACATGGTCCGAGTCGTTCGGACTTGGCGACGACCGAATGGTAACTGTCCGTTGGACATCAGTCGACACAGCTTGCTCAAATGTGGCAAACACTACATTCACCATCCCTGGCAGATCGTTGATGTAACACCTAATGCCAACCTTGTAGCAACGTTCAAATGTGTCGATGGTGGCGGCTGTCCGCTTGTCAAAGCCTTTCCCGCCAGTGACGACCCAAATACACAATTTCTGGGAATTCCTGAAAGATGACTCGTCCGCCTAATTGCATTTAAAAATTTGCTTTTGTATCCCAAACACTGCATGTAGCAAGGGCAACGTCGGGCTGAAATCACCAACAATTTGTATCACATGACCGGAGTCCAGCCACATTCCTCGCGGGCAGGTTTCATTGTTGAGCTTAAGTTCAGAATCAGGCTAAACAAACTTATGTTGACGGTTTTAAATATATTGAAAGAAAACGTACTAATAGAAGAGTTATGTCAGAAGTGACAGCTTAGCTGGACGGTTAGCCAAAACACCGTTGATCTGTTTTAGAATGTCGCTATCACCTCTTTGTAAAAACTGACGTGATGCAAACGTCGACGAAAAATAGTAAGGTCATCGTGAACTTATCCCACAATTCCAGCCATGAAAATGGATGGATACAGCTCAACAACTACAACAAGAAAGAATTTAAATCAAACGGGTAAGTAACGTTTTCAATTAAATTGTTGATTATATGGATACAAACGTCATCTTTCTGGGTCTGCGCATCTATAAGAGAGTGAATAGAATCTAACATTTGCAACAGCAATGAACAATATTACATTCATCATTAATACAACATTTTACGTTCAGCACACCACCGATTCATTCCCCGCCAGGTTCGCTTGTCACCGAAGTAAGATTTGCACTCTAGTTTGCATCGCCGAATTTGTTTTGACACCATCATTATTAACAATTAAATATTAGAGGTGCATTATACGCATTGGTGCATTGCTGGGCTTAACAGCATAGGGGCCATGACTGTAAAGGCCCATCTTCGCTGGAAAAAAGATATAAATTGCATCATGCATGCTATATACTTCATTTCCACCAAACAAAACAATCAGAAAATTAAAATGAATTAGAAATGGCACATTTTATGTTATGTAACTCGTCTGTTTCGAATATACATATTTTGCCGCGCTTTCGCGATGCCGAGATGTGACGTCATCGTCGTCAGCTGAATCACGCATAATATCGGTTTTCTTGTATTCAGGTTGCACACAATAACCTTGTCTATAAGGTTGGCTTTTGGGTTCAAACGAGCGTCAGAAAGAATTATTGTGTGATATTCATATGTAATAGAAACGGTAGTCATCATATAGGAATAAACAATTATCTTACATTTTCACATGAATCCAATTTTGTTGAAAGAATTAGCTGAACAAATCGATGGTTTCGTTTTCTGTAGATGCATCGCCGCTAGTTGTATCAAATACACTACTATCTACACCAGTAAATGTTCACAGCAAACATATATTATTTTCAACTTAAGAAAAAACATTGTGTAGATCATAATATCAGGATAATATCGATAGAAGAGGAACAGTGGTACAATTTAATATAGCAATTTAAATCAGCGGTCACTTGGTAGACGGTTTTAACATTACGCATGATTGGTTCGAAACGCTCATGGTGATTTCTTTTCATACTTTGTTCCTAAATTAAAATAAACAGAATCTTTGTATATAATGATGCACTGTTTGTAAGTAATTTTCATTTTTGTAATAATTCTTTCTTCGCAAGAAAAAAGAAACTATGTTAACGGTGAATACCACGCGAATACATTTTTATAGTTACAAAAACGAAAACTAATATTTACAAACAGTGCACCATTGTATAAAAAAGGTGTTGGGTTATTTGGCATGGGTATGATTATACCCTACATTGGTATGATTACTACATGCGTATGAGTATACCGAACATGGGTATTATTATACCCTACATTGGTATGACTATACATGATATGGGTATGATAAATAAGAGACGTTCTGCCACATAATTGCTCCAGCACAACGCAATTGTAATGTCCGCCACGACTCAGTCCCGAGCAGTCACTGTTATGACTATTTATGTTCTCACCGCTATTTGTGACTGGGAGTACATGTTTTCTGGTTTGCATGACTGGACATGTTGCTGCAGTCGAACCTAGTGGTTGAAGACCTCGCGAACGAAGCAATGACGTCGACGACAGCGTGACACAACGGCATTGGCGTCATACCCGGTGTCAAGCTTTCGTCTCACAACGCACTCCCCATTGATAGCGGTTGCCAAACCAAATGCTTTGCTTGATGCCGTTGTCTTTCGTTCGGTGGTGGATCTACAAACATAAACTCGACATCGGTTAGATGAAACTGCGTTTACAATTATGGAGGTCGGGATCAGTAACGATTGATGCTGGCGATATAGCAACACCGTGTCTCTGACGTGACTTTCTGCTGTAGCCTCGTTTCCGTAATGACGGGATAGATCGTTCCCGTAATGACGGGGTCGCTGTTTCTCGTGATGAAGGCGGGGAAGATGGTCTCCGTGATAACGGGGAAGATGGCTCCCGTGCTAACGGTGAAGATGGTTCCCGTGATAACGGGGTAGATGGTAGCCGTGATGTCAGCGTCTCCCTGTGGCTGTTGGTACTGTACCTAGAAACAGAGACTCGACAGCCAGTAAATGATTCTACATTAGTTCTATGTTCTCATAGATAGCCCTGGCACCAAACATGTCGGTATCTGCGTGTTCAACAGTCTCTCTGTGTTGCGTTCGTTGCTGTTCTTCGAGTTTACCCCGTCTCTCGTTGACGATGACAAACTCCTCTCGCATTGAACGGATTTCCTTTAGAATTTCAGCCAGTATTGGGTCAAAGGAATGAGGCGTTTCGTCTGGCTCCAGTACCGTCGCTAGGTCAAAGATACGGCCTCGTAACCTACGTGAAATCATTATGCGTAACAGTTGTCATGAACCTTTCAGAAGTCTGGTTAGGGACAGGTCTATACCTCTTAAGGACAACCCTGGTTAATCTAAAGACGACCACTGCCAACGGCCAATACGCGCGCGGTAGTTACATAACAAGTTATGCAACCTCCACGGCCAACGATGGTAAATAAATGTATATTATTTGACCAACCATAACGACAGTTCTGGCGTGGAGGTAACCATTCTGACACCAATATGGAAGGACGCAAGACACGTGTGGATCATCGCCTGCATGTGTTTATTGCATCCAACTTTAGCATCGTTCAGTAGCTGGCCACGAATTATAGGCGTCACTTTCAAGTTCCAATCTGCACCCGCGTGCAGCAGCTTATATGCGGGTACACTTGCGTATTTATACACGGACTGCACTGCGGATTTAAGGACCAGTTAACACCCTGCGACAATACGGATGCGGCATGCAGATACCGATACGGCTATGATTTGCGGATGCGTCAAGAGTCATGCGTCTTGAGTGATCCCATACATTGCGGAACGCAGTGCCTTTAGCTCCAAATTTGACAGCGCCACGAGATGGCAGCACTGTAGGATTCCCATATTTATTATTAGTTTATTTTTTACAACCAGCATTTCTAAGCGTTGTATTTCTGGGACCAGCCCGTTCACAGGCACGCATAAACTTTGTACAATGTACATGGAATATATATATTGTACAGTGTACATGGAATGATAAACTGTGTGTATGCATGGCTGTTAGCTATGGTGTTGTATATTTCCTGCAACAGCAACTAATATAGCATATAATTATACCGTTCTGTTCCAGGGCATTTGCCAGTGGGGTTTACACTGATTGCTTTACGTGCCTCAGCTACAGTGATGGGTTCTTTCAAAGATATGTCATGACCAATTGTGGCTTAACTGTATTTCTGATTTCAGATTTCAGACAGGCGGTTGGAAATATTTTACAAGTTTATTATATTTATATTTTACAAGAGTATTGTACAAACCATAAAACGTAAAGATTATATATATATATATATATATATATATATATATATATATATATATATATATATATATATATATATTTATTATTTTACAAGAGTATTGTACAAACCATAAAACGTAAATATATATATATATATATATATATATATATATATATATATATATATATACATGGGAAACCCGGGTAAAACGGGATACTCGGGTAATATGGGAAATCGCTATATGCAAAGAATAGTGCTGCCACAAAGCGTATTTTCGCTTCCAATTAGCGTAGCTTATCTGCTTACTACTATACAAACCAGTTGGTATGCAATTCTTCGCGCGGATTGAAACAGTCGTTAGTAATCCTTAGCTTTGATCCCTTGCTAAATTGTTTGTTTGACGATCCATCTAAGTTTGCTAAGTAATAACATGTCACATTTCAACTTCGAATGTCGTGAGAATGTAATATTATTTTATGAGTGTTTCAGCGTATAATAGTTTTTCGTGAGAGTGAGTGATAATTAATGTGTCACAGTTTGATTAAAGCATGCCTATTCCCGGCGAAATGGGATATACTAATGCGGGGGAAATGGGATCATCCCTTTGTGCATGTTATCAATGAAAAACACTAAAAATGCAATTTACTTTGACAATATGCCTGTTTCTGCTGTAGATCGCTTAATGTAACTAAATTACATAAAGATGTGAGGTCTATGGGTTACATAATTATACAAGAATAGTAATCCGCCCAAAGTACGGCAGTCAAATTCACAAAGAAGTATAACATTTTGCTTATACGACCTTACCATGTCGCATATATTGGCTATTCGTATCGTAGTTTACTAGTTCTAATATATCAGTTACTAAAAATAAATATTCTGAATATGTAGGACCACGTCACATTAGCGAATGACACAACTAAATATGCATAGCATATTTCCCGGATCAAAATCCCATTTTACCATATATGAGGGTAATATGGGATATTTTGCGGGTAAAATGGGATAGTCCGTATTTATTATAAAAAAATAATGTCAACAACAAAACAATACCATGCTCTGTTGTGTTTGGCCGATACGCAACAAACAGTTACCCTAATGCGCAAAATGTGGGTGCGACGTTAACTCTCCCATATTGCCCGGGTTTCCTCTCTCTCTCTCTCTCTCTCTCTCTCTCTCTCTCTCTCTCTCTCTCTCTCTCTCTCTCTCTCTCTCTCTATTATATATATATATATATATATATATATATATATATATATATATATGTATATATATATTAAAATTATATGTATATACATATGTATATATATATATATTATCTGTTTGCATTTTCTGTTTATATATAATATATATATATATATATATATTTATGATATATATATATATATATATATATATATATTTATGAATATATATATATATATATTTATGAATTTTATATATATATATATATATATATATATATATATATATATATATATATATATGTATAGGTGACATACAGTACAAGTGACCCTTGTCCGCCTTCCGTCGCCCAAGCGTCTATGGTCAGAGACGTTTTCTTTGGCTGTTTCTGTCCCCGTTGACTCGTGTGACCAGCTGCTGTGTTCTTGTGCTGTTTCGGTCTAGCCCTCGGTAATCTACTTATTTCACCTACACGTTCCAAATGAGCAAACAACGACTCAGAAAGGTTCAGTTCCAAACAATGACCGCAACTGAATCAACTGACTTGCTGATGCGTGTTTTAGGGTGTTTAAATGAATTGATCTGAAACGGCTCTCGTAAGTTGATTTTACGAATTGCTTACTATCAGGCTATCAGGTACCACGCGTGAAA
The DNA here is from genome assembly GCA_025642075.2 of Ridgeia piscesae. Classification (NCBI taxonomy): domain Eukaryota; kingdom Metazoa; phylum Annelida; class Polychaeta; order Sabellida; family Siboglinidae; genus Ridgeia; species Ridgeia piscesae. The sequence goes on from JAODUO010002549.1 coordinate 7,492, forward strand.
TGCTAACGTCTAGGTCTGTCTTGTAGGATCGACATATTCAGGTTCGATACGAAGTGTTTCAAGGGCGGCTTGCGTTGTTTGTCCCTGCAACAGATCTCCACTGACGATTGGAAATGCAAATATGTGCGAGTGGAGGTGGTCGATATTGGTTATGCGGAAAGATGGCAAGTGCCCACGCAGAAGAACCTTAGGTTCAAGTTTAACAGATGGATCAGAGACAAGGAAGAACGGGTGTGCATCGACTAGAAAGTAAAGCGGAGTGGCATGAAATGTCTACGCCGGATATTGCTGCTTATTTCTGGTGCGTAATATATGCATACTGTTAATAAAATGTGCAATGCACACAAATTATGGTGTATGGCCTCTTGTTGTGTTTGGAACAGGTTACCATTAGGCGTGAATGTAATTATAACTCATATGATGGACTTGCACGAAGACATCCCATCACTGGTTCCAACTTAAGTCTACAAGGATTTGTTTTGTTGTGAACATTTATTTGTGTGCTCATCTGAAATATATTTTGCTGAGATGATATCAAAGAGCATAAATATAGGAAATAGTATTTGGTGATACCATCGAAATAGAACAATGCTACATTGTTACTGAGGCCAGGACTTTGTGAAACACCGTCGACTTGATCGGCACGTCGACAGTCGGCAAGACGCCAGAAGCAAAGGTCGCTTAACCGACAGTCGGTCGGCTGTGGAACTACGCCGAGAAGACAGTCTGGTGACTTTGCCGGCTTTTTAATATTATCAGTATGGGGCTAAACAATGTTGCCATCTCACGGGTACTGTTTAACCCTGCCGTAATTCCTATTTTATAAACAACTGGACATTTTTATTTCTATTTATTTTTGTGTTAGCATAAATTTAATTCTGAGTAGTTTTTAAGATAATACATTATCTGATAAAAACTATCGTTATTTAATTTGTTATTTCAAATTCGGCTTGAGAACCAATCAGCGTCTCTACCCTAATCTGGGATAAGGCCGCCCTGACGGTTACAAATACAGCTGCAGCCCAGTAAATCCCCAGGCAGAGTTGAAGGGCTTAAAGTGCTGCCACCTCACGAAGCCTGGGTAACCGAGGCTATCGTTGGCCATGTTGTTGGTGTCATATTGCTAATCGCCTTGTGTTGTTGTTGTTGCTGCTGCTGCTGCAACTGTTTCGGCTGTTGCATGTGGTTATTCTGCTGTTGTTTTTGCAACTGGTTCGGCTGTTGTTGGTGATTCAGCTGCTGTTGCTCGTGATTCTCCTGTTGCTGCTGATGCTTGTATCTTTTTAATGTTGTTGTTGCTGTTGTTGCTTGTCGTACTGTTTCCTTACATCCTAGCGTAAGGAAGCAGTGGGGAGCGGTGGTCGCGCGGTAAAGCGCCGACCCGTCAGTCGAGGGGACGGTGGTTCAATTCCACCTACCGCCGTTTCGAAACTTCGGCAATTTCGTTCACCCCACATTTGCTTGTGTCTTTCGGAAGAGACACTAAAAGCCGTTGGTTCCTTCTATCTGCTGTCTATGCCAGGGGAAATAAAAGATCCCACACAGCGGGTAAATGTGTAATCTGTAGGTGACTCACAAATTCCAGAGAAGGACAACTCCTGCGTTAGTCCAAGTTTGGAGGAAACCACACAAGAACTAAGACCGTTCATGCTGCTATTTATCCTGTTGTTTCTGTAGCTGTTGGTGTTGCTGCTGAAGCTGCTGTTGCTGCTGGTGTTGCTGCGGCTGAAGCTGATGCGGCTGTGTCGGCGCAGGTGCAGGCGATTCCGCAGTATTCGTGCAGGTGCCGCTCTGTATTGCCTGGCCATTAACAGGGGGCGCTGGTTCCTAGTTCGGCTCAGAGCCTTAGATACATAGTTTGGCCAATAGGGCGTGCAAGTCTCGCGCGCGAAAACGAGGCTGGGGGCAGTTGGGGGCAGGAGGTCCATACTCCATGTTAACATATAGGACTTTGTTTTGTTTTGGTCGTAATAATCGAACTGTCCCGAAATAGCGTATTTCAGTTATATTGTCTGAAGGATTATTACAAACAAAAGCAGTGGAACATTTTGCAAGTGTCAATGATCACGGAAATCATGAATTTTAATCGATTATTATGTTGGTTGCCATGGCAATAGCGGCAAGTACTTGTGTTTGGCGATGTTGACTAATAATGAACAGTGCCAGTTTTCGCGCAGTACAACCTGTTTGGGCCAAACGTATACATGTGTTATGATTATGTGCATTTAGACAACTTGTCAGATATAAGGGCTTATCGAAACCACAACGTACAGCAATGTAAAACGCAAATCCCGTAAAAGACACATACAGCCTAGCATCGTGTCGATTATCTGCACTACGTAAATCGCTATGTGTCTATATGATAGTGTGGTAAACTCAATATTAAATCGGACATATAAGATCAGAAATGTATAACACAAGATATTTATGAACTGATTTTCCTTGAATTCATCAGTCGGAAGCTACAACTGTCATCCATCGTTAGAATATTATTCTTGTGTCCAGTCCCCAATTAGTCTCGCGTAGTCCCCAATAAGCTACAGTCGCGCGGAGTCACGCCATGTATCGTGACCCACTTGCAGGCCCTGGACACCATTTTCGGTCTCGGCACGGCACTTTGTTGTTCTGCTTGGACTGGAGATGCGAGCCTCTATAATGTGTAATTAGTGCGCAAATGGGTATTGGACGATTGGGCTTCATGCTGAGAAACATTCGTAGGAAGCTTAGGGAAGTTAAATTAAAACGGAAATCGTGGATTACCAATGCTTCGTTTAAAGTCAGTGCAGCCTTTAGGCTAGGACGCCGGACGGTGGTACGTTCGTTCTCCGACCATGAGCGTGATATATATCTAGAATGATATGACTAAAACTTTCTATGATCTTATCTTTCATTGTTGTTTTCGCACTTTACCATACCAACCATGACGCAAAGTAATGTAGATGTAGCGGCTCTTTGATATGATGCCGTCAAATTGCCGATTGTTGTACGTACTGTCATGGTCATAGAGTGACGAGGCTGTGTGTTTTGTTGGATGCTATCATGCCCATTTTCGTGCCTCATATTAGTATCAGCATCATTATGATTAAAACATGTCTTATTATATATATCGGACACTGTTGGGGAAAGGACGTCTACAAATTCGCAGGAAAATTAATTGTAACAAACTAAAATGAACAAAGCAACCAGATTTTTGAGAAACGCAAACGCAGTGCACAGAATTTCAGTGCGCCATAAACCGTGACGTTGTTGTAAACAACCGTGAAATTTCCATTCGTCTAATGAAATTGCAAGCAGCTTTTCACACCACTTACCACAGGAATATTATCGAATGGCCTGCGTGATTTTATTTTACACATGTATTCCAATAATTTATGCGGGGGTTGGAATGTTATTTTTTGCAATGGCGAGGGGGTAGATGGAAGTCTAAGTCTAAGAAGAGCCTCAAGGTATCAAGACAAGGTATCAAGAGTTTCGATTGAGTCAAAGGCCCCCCTGCAACAAATGTATATTTTAAGGATATTTTGTGTGTGGAGAGTCAGCATATCATTATAAGGTTTATACTGACAGTTTGTTAATGGGATGATGTCTTGCTCTAATCAGCAGCTACCTCAGGAACAGTAGTAAAGCTGGAACCTCACTACAAGCCATTGTACAGTCTCAGCGTCAATACAGTCCATTCACTGACATTAATTTAAACATATCAGACATCTGCAAAGTGTCTGCTTGACAAAGAAAACTTGCAATGTTCACTCTTTTCTAGCATCAAATTTCAAGTATTTCACATTAATGTGGTATTTTATATGTAAACCTGAATACAAAATGACACTAAAAAGAAATAACTTGTATCTACAAGGAATATTCATTTACGTATTTTGAGAACCATTAACATATCTCCATGAGAACATAATAAAATTCAGTTCATTTCAAATAAATACAGTTATTGTAGACTCAACAGAACTTGCAAATATAGATACATACACACATATATGAAAATGGGGTTAATATATTATTGTTAAACAGCATTTTTTAATAAAGATCATGCATAATTATCATCAGATACATTTGTATACGTTGTGTAGTTACATGTTATCTCCCCTGTGAGATGATCTGGTGTACTAGTAAATCAATAAATACCGTGGAACAAATCTATCTCCAAGTTTCATAAATAATGTCCCAGTCACACCCGTAACTCACAAGCACATGTAACAATATGCTACAATTACCAGACATTTACAAGTAAGTAAGTTATTTTAGGATACACATTCTTCAATATAAGTTGTCTTCTTATAATCTTGGATGAATATATCTGTGTATTCCAAAAAATGTAATATGTGTAGTACGGAAAGAATGGTAGTATTTGAAATTTGAATTAATAAATTAAAGTTTATTCAACAACAAAACCATAGTAATAGTACTGCTTAGTAAAACAGAGTTGTAAAGATAATACACTATAATACCATTTCATGGTTTGTGAGTTGCTGCTTCTATTGATTTGACATAGCAGACGTCATGTTACTATTCAAATGGAAACTCATAGGCTATATAGTAACCGTAGTAAGATTTATAAGATAGAGTACAAAGTTACATTAATTATTTGTTAACATTGCAATAACTATTCACAATTACGAAGAAAGTAACAACGGCGTGAGTCTTCTTGAATTGTTGCAAATTAATTATTTGTGTAATTTCACTATGTTATGTCTAACAAAACGATTTCGATTAATTTGCTAAACACCCTACCTAAGGTAATTGAATGAGAGTGGTTCTTGGAGGAAGTTTTTACGATTTTGTTCTTCGTAACTGGAGCAAGTACCAATTATAGCATACCCATACCCTGCCAAACAAACTACGAACAATTGAAAACTACAGCGAGTACAAAAGTCCCACGGTCCCGGTTCTGGCCACGGTGTACCCCGGTGAAAATGTCCCAGTGCTCCGGAGTGATCCGTGAAGATTTGGCTCATTTGTATATTTCAGTCCCATATATACGGTGGTATTGCCGGTGTCGCTACGGTTTGAACCCTGGATCATCCCGATGTAGCCACGGTGTCACACGGCCTTACACAGTGTCACTCTTGAGTGTCAAGGACGTGCCACAGTGCGGTATGACTACAGTTCTCCCCGGTGTAGCCACGGTTCTCCTCGGTCTGTTGGGACTGCATTCGGTTTTAATTTATGTTTCCCATCACGGCGGTGTAATTCGAATTGGTTGGTTTCAAAGTGTGCCGGGAATAAAATAATATACGCGACTATTTGAAATTATGCCCGAAATTATTTTTTACGTTTGCACATTTATTGTCTACAGATTGTCCGAGACTGAAATCTTAATAGGTCTTAGTAGACGCTTAAATAACTGCTGAATATTTAAAAGGAACTGCTTAAGGCGTTTAGCCTTAGACGTATAGTTAAATTAGCCAATTCTCCTGTAATAGGTTGTATGATAAAACTTTGCATTATACATATATTCCTGTACCTCCTCTATGCCTTTGGTACTGAATCAAAACCAAAGAACAAAACAGAAAAACAAGTTTTATTTTCCACCAATCCCATTCTGATTCATAATCACGACACCTACTGTGACTGAGTCCTATTCAACCAATACACCAATCAATCGATATGTTTATTTTACAGTCACAGAGAGCAAATCAATGAACATCTATAAGCATGTAACAAAGTTAAAAACGTGGCAAACCGGTTTTTGAGAAGTATAAACATTTCACCGCGCCATAATCCGTAATGGTGATATACACAACCGTGACGGGGCTGGTGTGTTTTCTTGATAATACAATTTTTGGTATTTTGGTCTTGTTAGTCTTGTAAAATTATAGGTGCTTCACTCTAAGTCTAACCATTTTCAAATTATAAATTGCTTATATCATTACATGAACGATAGGCATTTAGTCATCGTATGGAAACATGTGCCTTGTTTGTTTACATGATAAATTTCGAATGACTATATTACTGCTCGTTAGTACGAGTAGTAGGCTACGGCTACGTAAAATTATGTCGTCACCTACCTCGCACAATTTCGAAATTCCTGGTTTTGCTTTCTATCCTTCACGAAAAAATTGACATTACCTTCCCATGCTTCTAATCTTTTACTATCAAAAGGGAATCCATATAATTTAAATATGTTGGTGTTATTAGAGCATCCCCAAGCAGAACAGCAAGGCATTGCATGCTATACTGCTTGAAGACGCTTTAATTTAGACCGAAAATGGCGTCCACATCCAACGACCAATCAAAAATCGGTACGTCAATGGCCAAACTCTATCTATCTAACTCTAAGGCTCTGGTTCGGCTTGATCCACGACGACACGGGCGGCATAGTGGCGCCGTTCGGTAGATTCTTCGCCGTCACCGACACTTTCCGTCTTTTCACCGGCACTCCGTATATGGAATAGAATAGTCGCAGTGGACCCGTCTAAAAGTAGATGAATATAAACTAAATTAAACGACAATGAGATACCACAATAACTAATCCGACCGAGGGCGCTGTAACGCAACTAGGGTCTCTGTGCCGTCTTTTACGTATTCTTGACGTGTGTAAAATGCGCCACGGTTTGGCGGAAAATGTTGTGGCACACCTGTTTAAATCATCCTACAATCAACTGTTGAACTCGCATGACTCCGAAGCCTCACACATAGCTAAATATGGATATTTCTATAGCTCGCCGTATATATCACACGAGACTGCTACGTCTTCACACGTAGTTAAATATTGATATCGTATAACATCCGTCAATATGAAAGCATAATGTCTACATTAATGTACACTTACAGTCGATGAAACGTCGCGGGACGTTCGATCGAATTCATTGGCAGAGATGGCGTTGTTTTGGCTGTTCTGTCTATTGACCACACATACGGCATGGCATGCCCACACATACAAATTACCGCCTACATCAATACATCTACTAATTTAATAATAATAATACACCAACATAGTTACATCGCTCGTTTAGTTGGAAGAAATCGACCGATTCCACATACAAATATTACAATTTCATCGCGTGCGTATGTGTGCGCCTACATGCGTATGTAATTGTTTGTCTGTGACTAGAAAGACCTTTCCATGTAAACATCAGCACGACTGCACGGAAATGTCTCAGGTGTACGGTTGGTAAGACTGAATTATCACACAACAAAGTATTTCAAAATTGCAAATTATAATTGCTTGAATTGTAAATCAAACTTATGCCAATAATGTCCATTACACTTATGTCGGTTTGATAAAATATATCGTTTTAACGTTTATAAGCAAAACTGGTTTGTGCTGTAGGGAAGTAATCACAAATCAAATGCAGATGTAGACCAACTGGCAGTTCTATAGTGAATCAAGTACATTCACGATTCTTGTGGTTCTTCAGGTTATAAAAATCGAGTATCATCACAATAACGAATCGACAGTGTTTGCATTCACTGTGTGTGGATTCTAAATATACGCTACTGAAACAATAAACAGACAAAACACATTACAAGAACGGCCGCTTGAACTGTTATCGCACGTGTAATTTAAATAAGGCATTATTACGTTTATGCACAACCGAAAACTGAATGCGTTAATTATGGACATTTTAGCATTATCAACATGCAGACCCGAATAAATTATATACATGCATATCATAGATATATATAGATCCGGATCATACATAATCAATGCTATTGTGTTTATATACACGTATTTTTAAGAAGTGTTCACAATTGCAATGGACAGAAATAATAGTATATTCATATTACGGCAATAGGACGTTCTAATTCACATTCCCACCTGGAGTTCGCGCTTTCCGTTTATCTTTGTCGCCGGAACATCTCTTATGGGTTTTCCACTCAAATTAAAACAACGATGAGCAGACAATGTTGAGGCAGAATACGCAGTTATATATACACACGCACGCACGCACGCAAGCACGCACGCACGCACGCACACACGCACGCACACACACACACACACACACAAACAAACAAAAAATAAATGAATGCAACATAACGTGATAATGGGACGCTGGAGGTTGAGGGCACGAGGCCCGAGTTGCGTAACGCCGCCACCTGGATTATCAATCGTGTAGATTCTCCATTCACACACACATATATAATCGTTGTCAACACTGCAAAGGCAAAGCTTTACAGATAACTGTGATTATGACGTAGGCAAACCGTGACGTACTGGATACGTCAATGGGGTACCACAATAACTAATCCGACCGTAGGCGCTCTAATGCAACTAGAGTCTTTGTGCCGTCTTTTACGCATTCTTGACGTGTGGAAAATGCGGCACGGTTTTGCGGAACGCTTGTTTCAATCAGCTGTTGAACTCGCATGACTCCGAAGCCTCACAAATAGCTAAATATGGATACAGTCTGACCTGTCCGTCAATGTGAAAGCATTATATGTACATTAATGTATATTTACAGCCGATGGAACGTCGACTGGTGGCCCGACGACAGGTGTGCTGGCTCGATGCCGGAAAGGATGTTTAAAATTATCTACAGCTCACACAAGACCACTACGTCTTCACACATAGTTAAATATTGATATCGTATAACATGTCCGTCAATATGAAAGCATAATGTCTACATTAATGTACATTTACAGTCGATGAAACGTCGCGGGACGTTCGATCGAATTCATTGGCAGAGATGGCGTTGTTTTGGCTGTTCTGTCTATTGACCACACATACGGCATGCCCACACATACAAATTACCGCCTACATCAATAAATCTACTAATTTAATAATAATAATACACCAACATAGTTACATCGCTCGTTTAGTTGGAAGAAATCGATCGATTCTACATATAAATATTACAATTTCATCGCGTGCGTATGTGCGCGCGTACATGCGTATGTAATTGTTTGTCTGTAACTAAAAAGACCTTTCCATGTAAATATCAGCACGACTGCACGGAAATGTCTCAGGTGTACGGTTGGTAAGACTGAATTATCACACAACAAAGTATTTCAAAATTGCAAAATTGCAAATTATAATTGCTTGAATTGTAAATCAAACTTATGCCAATAATGTCCATTAGACTTATGTCGGTTTGATAAAATATATCGCTTTAACGTTTATAAGCAAAACTGGTTTGTGCTGTAGGGATGTAATCACAAATCAAATGCAGATGTAGACCAACTGGCATTTCTATAGTGAATCAAGTAAATTCACGATTCTTGTGGTTATTTAGGTTATACAAATCGAGTATCATCGCAATAACGAATCGACAGTGTTTGCAACCAGACCCCCTGTTCACTTACCCGCCGCCAGGTGTAGATGTACGCTATATCCAACAACGTGGCTCGTCGGAGTGGACTATGTCTATCTGAAGTGAACAGTTCGACAAAATGTTAACGAGTGCGCTCCTACAAAGTGTACAACCAAGCGTATAATTTATGTTGCGACAGCATAATTTCTGTATTGCATGCTGAGATCCGAGTATTCGTTCGCATGTGCGTGTCTATGTTTGCACGCGCATACGTACAAGGGGTTGTATGTATGTATGTATGTATGTATGTATGTATGTATGTATGTATGTATGTGTGTGTGTGTGTTGTATGTGTGATGTATGTGTTGTATGTGTGTGTGTGTGTGTGTGTGTGTGTGTGTGTGTGTGTGTGTGTGTGTGTGTGTGTGTGTGTGTGTGTGTGTGTGTGTGTGTGTGTGTGTGTGTGTGTGTGTGTGTGTGTGTGTGTGTGTGTGTGTGTGTGTGTGTGTGTGTGTGTGTGTGTGTGTGTGTGTGTATTCTAAATATACGCTACTGAAACAATAAACAGACAAAATACATTACAAGAACGGCCGCCTGAACTGTTATCGCATGTGTAATTTAAATAAGGCATTATTACGTTTATGCAGAACCGAAAACTGAATGCGTTAATTATGGACATGTACGCATTATCAACATGCTGACCCGAATAAATTATATACATGCATATCATACATATACACAGATCCGGATCATACATAATCAATGCTATTGTGTTTGTATACACGTATTTTTAAGAAGTGTTCACAATTACAATGGACAGAAATAATAGTATATTCATATTACGGCAATAGGACGTTCTAATTCACATTCCCACCTGGAGTTCGCGCTTTCCGTTTATCTTTGTCGCCGGAACATCTCTTATGGGTTTTCCACTCAAATTAAAACAACGATGAGCAAACAATGTTGAGGCAGAATACGCAATTATATATACACACGCACACACGCACGCACGCACGCACGCACGCACACACACTCACACACACACACACAAACAAACAAACAAATGAATGCAACATAACGTGATAATGGGACGCTGGAGGTTCAGGGCACGAGGCCCGAGTTGCGTAACGCCGCCACCTGGATTATCAATCGTGTAGATTCTCCATTCACACACACATATATAATCGTTGTCAACACTGCAAAGGCAAAGCTTTACAGATAACTGTGATTATGACGTAGGCAAACCGTGACGTACTGGATACATCAATGGGGTACCACAATAACTAATCCGACCGAGGGCGCTCTAATGCAACTAGGGTCTTTGTGCCGTCTTTTACGCATTATTGACGTGTGGAAAATGCGGCACGGTTTTGCGGAACGCTTGTTTCAATAAACTGTTGAACTCGCATGACTCCGAAGCCTCACAAATAGCTAAATATGGATACAGTCTGACCTGTCCGTCAATGTGAAGGCATTATATGTACATTAATGTACATTTACAGCCGATGGAACGTCGACTGGTGGCCCGACGACAGGTGTGCTGGCTCGATGCCGGAAAGGATGTTTAAAATTAACTACACCTCGCCGTATGCATCACACAAGACCACTACGTCTTCACACATAGTTAAATATTGATATCGTATAACATGTCCGTCAATATGAAAGCATAATGTCTACATTAATGTACATTTACAGTCGATGAAACGTCGCGGGACATTCGATCGAATTCAGTGCCAAGGTGGCATTGTTTTGGGTGTTCTGTCTATTGACCATACATACGGCATGCTGTTCTGCCTATTGACCACACATACGGCATACCCACACATACAAACTACTGCTGGCTACGCGCATGCACAGTCAAGCTTACCCGTCATATATACGAAAAGGATTATTTCAACAAGCGTTCCGCAAAACATGCAAACAAATCCACGTTAGTCGCTAGAGGCGCTGATACGCAACTAGGGTCTAGTTGCGTATCAGTGTCTCTAGCGACTAACGTGGATTTGTGGAACCCCATTACAAAATCGGTGCTGGCTTATGGAACTTGTGCAACATAGCGAGGGAATTCCCTCCGAAATGCATTGTGGATATTTTGTACTCGTCAAAATGTTGTTGTGCCGCCATTATCCCATGTCAACAGGCTTGATTTTTTGGGTGTCTCGTAAGATCTGGCTATATAACAAACTGGCTAGTATATAACAAGACAAGGAAGTGATTAAAACTTCTCGACACATAATCAAAGTGTGTGAATCCGTTATTAATGAGCTTCGCAACTTATTGTATAACTGGTTATTGTATTACTATTTGACAGCAAGATTTTCGTTGAAATCAACTTATGAAGTCACGCGACTGCCGCCAGGTCTGACCATGTGCGCTCGAGTCGTTTACGAGTATATTAGGTCATATCCCTATAATATAATAGAATGGCGTCCATCGCAAGCCAGTCGCTCACCTTCTAACATCAAAACTAATCCGTTGTAATGCTTACCGCGTGTATCATGATCACAAATAAAGTGTCCAATCGATGTCATAACAGCAGCTAATTTTAGTTATAAAAAAACTCATATTTGTTTACAAAAAACCTTTAACAACTGCACACGCAAACCGGTCAATTCTGTAAAACCAATCCGGATGTGAACCCGTGACTTCGCGCAACTTTCTTTAATGGGACACCTTTTAGTAATTAAAGGCCAAACAACACCTACTAATAATGTAACAATATAGCAACAAATTAAAAGAGAAACTTTTGTTATAACAAAGCCATATAATTCAGAACAATATATGATATTCTTGTTGCTCTGCAATGATTCAAACATTGCATTAACATAATCATTACCCATTTAAAATATCATTCATTTGCTCAGTAACTGATTAATTTAATAGAATAATTCTCCCAATTTGTTTCTTATTTAGCCTATACAATAGATCGACTGTATTCCTAGCCTGGGTAATGCAGGCTATAATTACTAAAATATTTTTGACCTGCATCTTTCTATCTGCAATATGTTCTTTTGATGAGACTTGTCAAATATACATTAATGAGATCAAACCTCTGTTGGCATTGGTTTGAATATTTACCAGATGGCGCACCGATTAACGCCATGTGTCTTCACCTGTACTGAGCGATAATAGGGAACCTGTCAGGCACGGCGTTGTACTCGTATCAGCCTAAATCCTTATCAAAATGGAGTACGACCGTATCACAAAAACGCCAAAAATCCGTATCGGATACGGGTAATCCGTATCATGTGGCAGGTCTGAGACTTAACTAACATATATCGACAGATGTATGCAATTGTTATGGGTAGGTATGGCAGCTATATATAGGGTACATTTAATATCTGTTAATATCTGTTTTGTGCCGTTTTTTTAAGTGGGTCTGACTTAAATATAGTGATTTTTCAGTGCGACCCCGATATGTATCACACTAAAGATTTATTTATTATGAGATTCAGCGAGAAGCATTAATGTGGGGCCTACTTAATGGTAACTAATGACATCGACTGACTCCGGCATGCGCAGAAACGTCATCCGGACTCTTTATCACGTCCGCAAAAACGTAAGCGCTACAACGCGCATGAACTATGACGTCATCAAGGCGAACAAACGCTGCGCGCTGATATGAACGAATGACAGTTTCCAATACGAATAATATCGAGATATTAGACGCAGTCGGCTGTCAATTGAAGATATGAAATCCAGACGCTTCATTGTCTGTGTCGTCTCTCTGCTGCTATGTGACGACGTGTTCGGTTGTCGTGGTGGTCCTGGTGACAAAGGACGTAAGCCGGTCCCTGCTCCGAAGAAACCAAAAGAGGTTGCCACCAACAAAGGAGCATTGCGACCCGTCTCGCTAAGACTAAATCCACATAGTAACGTATTCATTATGTCATATACCAAATGTAGCTGTAGATTTTACGAATTGGTAAATGTCCGTTGGACACCGGCCCATTTGACACCGGTCATGCTGCGGTCCTTCATCAGTCGACACAGGTTGCCCAAATGTGGCAATCACTATATTCACCATCCCTGGCAGATCGTTGATGTAACACCTAATGGCAACGTTGTAGTAACGTTCAAATGTGTCGATTGTGGCGGCTGTCCGCTTGACTGAGCCTTTCCCGCCAGTGATGACACAAATACACAATTTCTGGGAATTCCTGTAAGATGACTCGTCCGCCTAATTGCATTTAAAGCTGCTCCCTCCACTTATTCCCGAAAAGATCGTTTGCTCCTAGCGATTTTTAGTAATTTCACAAAAAGCGGAGGTATCAAATACTCCCTAATGATTGCTTAGTTGGTTTATGCATACATGTTATTTCTTTTTTTTCTGAAATTAATAAAATAAATATATATTAACTATTTAGATTTTCGTTTCGATCGGTTCCGATCGATACTCTGTACGAAACCTAACTATGGAAATAGAGCTTTGAGCGGAATACGCTTTAGTCTTCACGCGAACGAGCCTTGGGGCGAGATTGACCTTCCTTCACCCTGTCGAGTTGTTTACGTTTAGGAACAGCGAGTTTAGGCACAAACATGATTTTTATATGCCACCAACACGGCAAATTAAGCAGACAAAGACAGCATCGAAACTAAGCAGGAACAGCATGACTTCGGAACAGTGACAGTCACAGTGCCCTTTGCAAGCTACGGACACCGTGTTCCGGCGAACTGTCACTGACTACATTCCACATGCAGCGTTCGCACAGCTGGTAACTATGCTCGAATCTTATTTATAGATTTCATTTCAGTATTTACAAAGGCATGTCATGATTGATAAACTACAGAAACTAGAAGTTCCAGCCGCACTTGTTCACTGGGTTTTCAATTTCTTAAGTAATCGCCCGCAGTGTGTTCGAGTGGGTGACATAAAGTCACTAGTGCTTTTTAGCAACACAGGTGCGCCTCAGGGTTGTGTTCTGAGTCCATTTTTGTACACCTTGTATACAAATGACTGTCGTAGTGTTGATTCATCTACCCAATTTGTGAGGTTTTCGGATGATACAGGCATGCTCGCTCTTTTGAATGATTTTGCCTCATACCAGTCATATCTTTCTTCAGTGGTACGTTTCTCTAGTTGGTGCAGTAACAATTTTCTGCATCTGAATGTTTCCAAAACGAAAGAAATGTGCATCGACTTCCGTCGTAATAGAACTGTCATTAGTCCTATTGTCATCAACGGTGAACCTGTGGAACAGGTTGATTCATTCAAATACCTCGGTGTTATATTATATGAAAAATTGTCATTTACAGAGCATGTTACAGCCGTGCAAAAGAAGTCTCAGCAGCGACTGCACGTTCTTCGAAAGTTACGAGCTTTCTATGTTGATCCAGTACTTCTTCTATGCCTTTACCGTAGCATAATTGAGCATCTCTTAACCTACTGCAGCATGTGTTACTACCCTGCTCTTTCTGTGAAAAACCGTAACAGGCTTCTGAAAATCTCACATGTTTCTGCCAAGATCATTGGTTTACCTACACCAAAGCTCTCCGAAATAATCGACCATGCAATTTTGAGGAAAGCTCGTGCTGTCGCTACTGAGTCTGATCACCCGCTCTCTACGTTCTTCCATGTACTTCCGTCTCAAAGGAGATACCGTTGTATAAAATGTAAAACATCTCGCTATAGCAGGAGTTTTGTGCCGGTGGCCATTAGAATGTTGAATGCTAAATGAGTCATATTGATGTCACCCGGTTGAATTGTTCTTGTAGTGGATACATCTGGAAATTCATTTGCATTTTGTTGAGACCATCCCATATATTTTAGATGTGATCATGAGTTGTAAAATGCATATCCTTATTAAGGACAATAAAGAAAAGTGAAGTGAAGATGTTTTTCCAGATAGGGTAGTAATTACGAATTGCTCAGCTAAAATTTCACGTATATATATATATATATATATATATATATATATATATATATATATATATAAAAAGGCGTATATGAGTATACGTCTTTGATATTTCTGTTGTTTTTATTAAATTTATGTTATTGTTTACCTTCAACCTTGGCGCTTATTCAGCCAATGCCATGGTACGACAAAATACCAAGGTATGGCTATGCTACGAGTATGACTACGCCAGGCATAGACTATGGCCTATACTTAGATGACTACGACATGTCAGTGATTTATTATAATACTGTAACTATGTAATGTTTATGTCACATATGGTATGTAGCAGGTTAATATTCTAACATTAACTAGGCTTAATTAGCCTAATAGTAGCTAGGTATATAATGTAAATGCATTATAAGTGATCCGTAACAGTTATGCTTAGGCCTTCGTTATACTTATTCATAATGACAATATTTAATACAGTTATAATACTAATTTAATACATAAAATAGGTATATACATGTTATTTAAATTTATTAGTAACATTAATGTAATAACATAACACGATATTGCTTGCATTTGGAAGCCTGGGAGGTGATCGTTCATAATACTGCAAGTTTTTCAAGTACATTAAAATTCAAATGCGTCACATTTTCAGAACTTGAGGTGTCATCACCATAGGGCATGCGGAAAAGCTCATCACCTCAGGTAAATGAGTGTTGTAATATACATTAATTTACTCTCTCAACAAACCTTTTTATAAAAATTGTACAGATGTATGTCATTTGTGAATCCAATGGGCCTGGGGCCCTGTGGATGTGCCTCCTACACTGTAGGATTTGGTATGCCTGCAAACTTTTTATAATAGGTCAATGGTAATGTGCCTCAATATTGTTTGAAATATGAACCCAGTTTAAGTGATAATAATAAGTTGTGGCATTTTCTGATATCACCACTCCAGATGAGACAGTGGAAGCTGAAGCTATGCGGTATCAACAAAAATGTAGACTACACAATTTGGTTCAAAGGCCAGTAGAGATTTTTGTGCCCTCAAGACGATTTCTGAATCTGCCCCTCTATGTGATAATTTATTTGTCTGTATTAATGGGTGGGTGTACTTGTTCAATTGTATATAAGTAAAGACATCATAAAGTAAATATATTTTATCAAAACTATTTCATGAAATTGACTAAAAAATTATGGCAAGCATAATATAAGTTTAACTACAGGTACAATCACTGCACTTGATATATGTATTTATTTCATCAGCTAACAAGATGAGGAAAAGTTCAAAACGTGTTAGGTAAATGTAAAAAAAACAATTCGTATATCGAGCATCCAGCACATGGTTTATCAAATACTAATTAGTTCAAAAACATGAATCCCATTCATTAGGCTTTCAAATTATGCCTTTCATAGAGAATACATTAGCTTTAGCAAACATGTACTTAGTGATACATGTCATGGGAATTGTTTTTCAATATTCTGAAAGAATTGTTGTACGAAAACATATTTCTGGAAATTTACTT
>JAODUO010002550.1:0-2500 GCA_025642075.2 Ridgeia piscesae
GTAAAGAGCACACAACGTAAGTCCTCTTATTTTACCGTACGCTCTTTACCACATGGCATGTTGGTCCATATTTGCTAATAGCTAGGCCTGTACATGTGTCACTATCTACTATGACGTACGGCTAACATGTGTCTCTCAGTCTTTGTTGTTAATTAAACAGTATCTGTAATTATGACAACCCAGAACTCTTAGACATATTCGATGTGTTTATATTGTCGCAGCTAGGGGCAAATATGAGTTATGAGTCCCATACAAGCAAAAGTACGAGCACAAAAACTTTGTAAACAAATCGGACGCGGAGAATGCGGAGACGGTGAAAGAATAGACTTCGGAGAAGGTCGGAGACGTTCGAGACGCATAGCAACCAGCATAGCAACCAGCGCGTTTAAAGATGGACGGAGACGCAGCCGTGGCGTTACTGTGTAATGATTTATTTTCGTCAAGTGATGGTGATCATCACCATGATGCCATCGATCAATACGCTGATGAGTTAACATCAGCTGCGTTGATGTTGTAAGTTGTATTTGATAAATTATTAAGGGTTATTTTAACAAATGAACACTTGTTTTACGCCCATGGCTTGTCATTTTTGTGGGCGTGGGCCCGCGGCACAACTGTGACCTTGGCCGGCTTGGCTTTTTGGCTCGCTATGGAGTTGGTTGTGTTGTCTGCATAATGAACTACTTATTTCATATGATGTTATGCTGTTATGTACATTTACTTCAGAAAGAAATATGTAAATTCATTTTATACGTTACCAGACCAGTGTTATGCATGTGAATATGCATGTTTATTTGTAAATATATGCCTGACACATGTAACACAACAAATGATAAATACTCCTTGACAAACACTTTACAGGCTCTATATCTTCCTATAACCTATAATGAGTCTTGCTAATATTCGCTCCGTTGAGATATGTATGTAAGTTACACACAATGTGATAGTCCATCGTCAATCCCCATTCATGCGTTGTTTTAAACACCATGATGTCCTAGAAAAGACCAGCGCAGGTTGTAATGCAATGTTCCGGAGACGGGTGAGAGAACCATCGGACCCTTACCATCCATTACCATCCCTTACTATCCATTACCATCCATTACCATCCCTTACCATCAATTACTATCCATTACCATCCATTACCATCCCTTATTATCCATTACCATCCATTACCATCCCTTACTATCCATTACCATCCATTACCATCCCTTATTATCCATTACCATCCCTTACCATCCATTACCATCCCTTACTATCCATTACCATCCCTTACTATCCATTACCATCCATTACCATCCCTTATTATCCATTACCATCCATTACCATCCCTTACTATCCATTACCATCCCTTACCATCCATTACCATCCATTACCATCCATTACCATCCCTTATTATCCATTACCACCCATTACCATCCTTTACATCCACTACCATGTAATACCATTCATTACCATCCTTTACCATCCAATATAATCCCTTACCACTCATTAACATCCCTTACCATCCCGCAGCTTGCAATTTCTACCACTACCCTCAGTAACAAAATCATATATATATATATATATATATATATATATATATATATATATATATATATATATATATATATATATATGATATATGTGTAGTAGTCCACTTCTCATACGGCCAACCTTCAGGAAACCCAGCGACCGTATAAGGCGGATGGCCTCTGTTGAGGGAAACCATCGATCAATGCCCCTGTTTCAAGGCAAACTGGCCGCTTCTTTTTAAGCACACACGTACGTTGTCAACATTCCAGACATCTAATATTGCAACAATTTACGTCTATGTGATGTTTTGCCAAGAACGACGAGTGTGTATGGTAGGCCTACTTAATTTAATTTTGACTTGTGATTAAAGATTGCAGTTTTCGACTAGCGAGTGGCTGAAAAGGGGAAGATTCTTCACCCAACCCTGACCATTGGCCACGTGAGCCGGGTGAGAGGTAGTTTGAATGAGAGAACGCTATTGCAATAACAAAATGTGGCCGTATAACCCGGGTGGCCGATGGCGAATGGGGCCGAATAAGAAGGGGACTATTGTATGTGCGTCAAGTTGCAGAGTATATAAAGTATCTGAAAATTTCAATATGTACACATCAGGCTGTGTATTCATTTATTATAATAATACACATGATTATATCAGCGGTCGGCGTGTTTGTAAACACGTTCAGGTTGTCCGATGAAATTCCCTGGGTCAGCACTTTGAGGTGTGAATAGATGCGGTCGAAACAAGAGACAAGTTGCTGCGCCGATCGAAGCGACATCGGTCGCTGGCGCTCGGGTACATGTTGCGTAATTTTGTAGCGGGCGATGGTCATGGGGCATGGTAGAGACTAGGGTCCACGCACGTGTACGTGGCTGTCCATCGAACGATCATGGGATGTGCCGATTATGTGGCGCCGAGCAGGTCAAACTCCAAAGAAGCGCATTTAACATATTCTAAACTGATACAGTTCTAAGTAATGGTTTAATTTGA
>JAODUO010002550.1:7500-24335 GCA_025642075.2 Ridgeia piscesae
AGTAATAATTTATACACAAGAAAAAATATCATATAGTAAGGGACACAATTCTAGAAGTTGTAACGTGATAGCAATGTTATCTCTATCTGACCATTGGTTGTGCTATATTCATAGTCAGCTTATGTTATCTGTATGGGAAAGTAAGATACTTTGAATTCAGTTGGTGATATGGATCCACCATTGAAAAGCAACACAAATTGGTTCATCACAATGGACAGGGTTACATTATTTTACTGTGTATATTATCTTGTAAAAACCCTGTAACACGTACAAACTTTCATTACTTTTACACACCTGTTCATGAACGCTTATCACCTGTTTCCCTACTTGCTCAAAGTAGTTGTCCACATCCTCTTCCAAGAATGTTGGAATGTGAATGTCTTCTTCCCTGTTAGCATCATCCATCTATACAATATATCTGAATTGTACCTACTGGGCTATATTTCTGTCAAGTACTATTTCATGAGTCGCAATGTATATTATTAACACATAAAACAATCACTTGTACAAAACATTTAGTTATGTAAATATTTAACAACTAATAAAGTGTTATTTCTGTATAATTATTATACAACAACTGTTGTCTGAAATGCATGTAACATTATGGCATTATGCAATGAATGCAATGACATGCAATATGACAATAAACGAAATGTGGGTGGGTGTGGGTGTGGGTGTGGGTGTGGGTGTGGGTGTGGGTGTGGGTGTGGGTGTGGGTGTTTATATACGTAAACATTACACTTCCTGATCACTTATTTATGTTTTTACGTCACCCTTGACCCCTTTCCAGTAGAATCGCGGGGTTATTTTGTCTGCAATGGCATTGACGCCACTGTGGCCAGCATGGGGGGCAGAATGGACCTGCCACAAGATCTTTTCTTTCTCTTTTTCATCAGTGATGATTTTTGGGTGGGTGTGTGGGTGGGTGTGGGTGTGTGTGGGTGTGTGTTTATATACGTAAACATTACACTTCCTGATCACTTATTTATGTTTTTACGTCACCCTTGACCCCTTTCCAGTAGAATCGCGGGGTTATTTTGTCTGCAGTGGCATTGACGCCACTGTGGCCAGCATGGGGGGCAGAATGGACCTGCCACAAGATCTTTTCTTTCTCTTTTTCATCGGTGATGATTTTTGGCGGATGTTTGTGTCTGAACGTACACTAACACTCCAGTTTCTGCAATTATTTAATATAATCATAGTTACATTGATGTTCCTAATCAACATAATTAAGACCCTCTTGTTCTTGGGTTGCAACAGTGGTGGTAGTTTGAGCAAATTAATTACATCTAGTTTGATGGGGAAGGGCGGGTAAAGTGGGCCTGTCAGCCAAAGTGGGCCCCATCTGTCACAGCAGTCCTGGTATGCAATGCAGTCAAACCAACAATAGTAGTATTTACAAACCCTCCATGGGACACATTCAACGTTGTATTTGTTTCTTTGGCACAAATGCAAAACGTTGAGTATCACATTTGTGTTTTAGGTACTTTTCTTAAATAATTGATATGCCTTTCAAACACCACCTTTTCATAAATTGTCAGGGTACATAACTGAAAATGTGGTCCAGGGAGCAATAGGCCATAGTTAGTTAAATGAACAATTTCAGTTTGAAGTGAATAAACACAATAATCCCAAAATGGCGTCCGACCGATAATCTATAGCAGAGGCCAAAGTGGGCCCCATGGGGCTACAGTGCGCCAAGCTACAGAGGGACGACCTGGAACATTGCTGGCAGTCATTACAAGAAACACGTCGAGGCCACAGCAAGACTGGTAACGTGCCTACAACCACCCGTTTCAAAGAAGAGGGCACACAAAAGTTGAGAACATGTAAAAACATAGAAGGAAGACTACTACGCCAAGCCTTATCTGGGATATTCGGATATTTGTATTCTAAAAGCAGAACATGCAAAAGCTGGATTTATTGTGGGGAGTGTGGCCAGTGGATACACCATGCGTACGCTGGGTATGAGCGTGGCGGGTTATGTGCAAGATTTGCTTCAACAATTATGTGGCATCGCATAGCATTGGGAGAGAGCCCATTTTGGCCTCCATGTTTTAAGAAATAATAAAATGAGTGTCTTTTTAAAACTCGTCTAACGTATTATATTTATTAAGATAGAGTAACTAGACTGTGCATGTACGTAGTCAATATACATAGGTAGGTATTGTAGCAACATTTTACAGATCATGTACTAATAATTATGTATTCCTGTAGAATCATGCATATTCATTTTCTAACAGCATAAAATACAGTTGCGACCGATTACTGTATCTTAACGCAAATGCACTGTCAAATGTTTCTCTAAACCATTTTGTTTATTTGCACAGTCGGTTCAGTGTTGTGTGTGGCAGGTTCATACCCTGCTGGTGTTCCTTATGCAAACACTACATGTTGTGTGCACACACATTGATTCCATTTCATAAGTTTAGCTGGTTTGCATTGAACTATAGTCAAACTTGTATGTTGTGTGTGTGTACACACACACACACACACACACACACACACACACACACACACACACACACACACACACACACACACACACACACACATTCATGCTTGTGTATGTATATATATATATATATATATATATACACACACAACAAGAATATGAATTCTTTCTTCATAAATGTTGTGCATCTTGGTTGCCGAACATATATACAATATTTATGTCTTCTTCTGAGTATGATGTTGTCGGTGCATATACTTGCGCACTATCTTTAGTTTCTAGCGCTTTGTTATGCACAGAACAAGTTCTGCTACTCTGTGGCTGATGCTGTTTACCCTTACTATATAATGGTCTTTCCATTTCCTGTTTATGAGGATGCCTGCCTATTCCTGCTTGGCCGTTGTTTGCCTATTTCGGCGGCTCTGTTTGACGCAGAGATTCTTATATTAGCACACCCTGCACGTGGTCCTAGTGGTTTATTGTCCTTGGTCACGGACTCTTTTGGTGCTAGCACCTAGTGTTTCCTAATCTCTATTTCTATCCAGATTTCCTTTATATTGCCAACAGTTATTCTTAACAAAATATCATTGACACAAAACAGAACACATGTAATTGTATAAGCACACTTGTTTAATGACAAATTACTCTTGAATATATAATGTATTATAAATAATCACATACACTGTATATATATATGTTTGCATACGAGTTTCATGAAACTGTACACTGGTGGAACTATGATCAAATATTTACATCAGAGTTGTATTCACTAATAATATACACTGTTTTATACCATTATTATTACTTCATTACAGGAGAGGAGATTCAGAGTTGATTAAAATATATCATTTCTGTATGTTCAAAACATTGTTAAATTATGTAAACATCACAAATGTCCATATGGTATGATTAATAAAGTATAACTTATAATGAAAATTGTGACATGTCATCCACGTTAACCCACATATAAAGAAACAGTAGAGCTGTTAAATATGAGTCCCACATTTTGAGTAAATTTGATGCAAAATGTTATCATTCACAAACCCCTCTTGAATACATAATTCATATACAAGAAACCATGGAAATGTGCATCACTGCATCTCCTTATAAATATTATCACAGCACACAAAATATAAAATATAGGTATATATATGACATGACCAAGTATAATGTCTACTGAAATTTAAGAATCAGAGATAGCTATGCATACCCCGTGTGCATTGCAAATGTAATCCATCACATTTGTGTATGATTAAAAAATATATATCTTAGAATAGGAATTGTAATACGTCATTCATGTCAACCCAAGGGTAAACTCGTAAATATGAATCTCATATTTTGAATTAATAGTATGCAAAACTTTATTAATCATAAACTCCTCTTGAATACATAATTCATACTGTATATAAGAAACCATGGAAATGTGCATCACTGCATCTCCTGATAAATATTATCCCAGCACACAAAATATAAAATGTAGATACATATGACATGACCATGTATATTATAAGAAACCATGGAAATGTGCATCACTGCATCCATCTCCTGATAAATATTATCACAGCACACAAAATATAAAATGTAGATACATATGACATGACCATGTATATTATAAGAAACAATGGAAATGTGCATCACTGCATCTCCTGATAAATATTATCACAGCACACAAAATATAAAATGTAGATACATATGACATGACCATGTATATTATAAGAAACCATGGAAATGTGCATCACTGCATCTCCTGATAAATATTATCACAGCACACAAAATATAAAATGTAGATACATATGACATGACCATGTATATTATAAGAAACCATGGAAATGTGCATCACTGCATCTCCTGATAAATATTATCACAGCACACAAAATATAAAATGTAGATACATATGACATGACCAAGTATATTATAAGAAACCATGGGAATATGCATCACTGCATCTCCTGATATAAAATATCACAGCATACAAAATATCAAAACATGTACCAGGTAGGTATGTACAACATGACCAAGTATTATTATCTATTTTTATTTTAAAATCAGATATGGCTACTACCAAGTATACAAATGTAATCTAAAAAAGTCACTATTCATCAAGTTCAACTCAACGGATTTGGCATTATAAGTCAATTCAAATTACAAATACAACATAAATGTACTATTCCATGTAGCTAATAAAAAGTGTCTTGATGTAAATGAAACCAGAAACCATGATGTTAGGTAGGCATTAATACCAACAGAAGTGAACTATTCCTAAGCAGTAAAATAGTTATGCTTATACACCCCAACTACAGGACTGTTATTGTCTGAGCACTTCTCTCAGATATTCAATCAAATAAATGTAACTAAATGTAGTCAGTGTACAACATGAATCAAATTAATGCTTATTATTACACACAGCAAATCCAGTCACAAATGTGTATCTAAAATTATGGAAATCACTGCAGCACGTCCCAAGTGTACACATTGGTAGTTTGACTTGAGTTGAATGTGTTTCCGTTCCTTGCTAGTTTAACAGATTCAGCAACAATCACAGGTAGCTGTTTTGACAAATAACTAAATGATAAGTGAACACAGAAATATACAATGGGTTTGTTTAAGCAGTATTCACCCAGAGAAGTTACTCATATTTTTGTAGTGATTGCACAGTGCAGTCTTTGTTTCAGAGCAGATCAACCATTGTATGTTGCACTAATAAACATGAATCATAAACCAAGAAAACCTAAATCACACCTCCTGGTTGCATCTGTCATCACCAGGTCGATGTGCAGCAGTCTCTGTGTTCCTCCAGTCCGTGTCAGTTCCAGGGTCGATGTAGTCCGTTCTATGTTCATCCATCACAAGTTGTATTACCGAGTCTTGTTCCTGTTTCAGTCAAGGGTTGATGTAGTCCACTATCCACCAGAGGCCAGGTGTCTTTCTGCTCTTCTTCCATTGTCACACATGGCTACAATGTAGAACACATCAACATTTCTTTACACTTGTAATCAATGATTGATAATAATGGCTGAACACAAAATGTCACTGTAACTTTGATATGTTATTGCAGGTATACTGTCCAGTGTTAACATCCAGTGTGTAGACTAGTGAAACCCACAGCCAGTGTACAGACTAGTGACATCTGCATCCAGTGTACATACTAGTGACATCTGCATCTAGTGTACAGACTAGTGACATCGGCATCCAGTGTACATACTAGTGACATCCGCATCCAGTGTACAGACTAGTGACATCCGCATCCAGTGTATAGACTAGTGACATCCGCATCCAGTGTACAGACTAGTGACATCCGCATCCAGTGTATAGACTAGTGACATCCGCATCCAGTGTACATACTAGTGACATCCGCATCCAGTGTACAGACTAGTGACATCCGCATCCAGTGTATAGACTAGTGACATCCGCATCCAGTGTACAGACTAGTGACATCCACATCCAGTGTATAGACTAGTGACATCCGCATGCAGTGTATAGACTAGTGACATCCGCATCCAGTGTATAGACTAGTGACATCCGCATCCAGTGTATAGACTAGTGACATCCGCATCCAGTGTATAGACTAGTGACATCCGCATCCAGTGTACAGACTAGTGACATCTGCATCCAGTGTACAGACCAGTGACATCCGCATCCAGTGTATAGACTAGTGACATCCACATCCAGTGTATAGACTAGTGACACTCACATCCAGTGTATAGACCAGTGACATCCGCATTCAGTGTATAGACTAGTGACATCCGCATCCAGTGTATAGACTAGTGACATCCGCATCCAGTGTACAGACTAGTGACATCCGCATCCCGTGTACAGACTAGTGACAACCGCATCCAGTGTACAGACTAGTGACATCTGCATCCAGTGTATAGACGAGTGACATCTGCATCCAGTGTATAGACTAGTGACATCCACATACTTTTATCATAACAGAACAGGACTCAGTGTGATCCTGCATACAGAACTTGTTTTGTAGCTGTGTCATGGAAATATAGTGCCCTCTGTCATAAGATGACATATCTTTGCAGTTTGAAGACACCTCAAATATAACAAATGATATTATTTAATGATGGATTTCAACACGAGTTCATTATGTTACTGAAACATTTTATTACTGACAAACTGTGTGACATTATCTAAGTCCTAGGACAAACAAAACCATGTTCTTCACTCACCAAGTGGGCTGGTGGGTAGCGTCACTTTCACTTCAAGCGAATCGTTTCACAGGCTGCTGCTTCTGAAGCCTACTGTCATTGTTGGCCTCGTCGTCATCAACATCACAGTGTGTCTGAGAGTCATCAACATCACTGTGTGTCTTAGTGTCACCATAGTAGACACTGTGGGCGTCACGGTCATAATCATAGACATCCAGGACATCTAGATTGTCTTCATGACTGTCAGCAACCTTGTTTGATCTCTTGAAGACATAGGAAAGGCCAGCAATAATGATGATGATGACTGCCAACCCTCCCATCACCGCACCCACAATGACAGCAGTCATGGACGAAGAATCCTCTGTAAAAAAATGGGAACAAAAATTACTTCTCTATCAAGCCTACATAAACACACATCACCATAATAATAGTGACATCTATTTTAGTATCTAAGCACTGTATGTAACACCAAAATTAATATCTGAAATTTTATTTAAAGTAACCAAAACAATGTTATGGACAGAGTATCAATGAAAAATGTATATTTAAACACATATCCAGACTACTACTGTTGATAAAAAGACTAGTAATCTAAAAACATTCATTAATAATATTTGTTAATTAAGGCAAACCAATGTAAGATAATTTTATTAGTATTGATAGCATAAACAACTTTAATACTCAAAGAAAAGTAGGGGCAATAAAATGTTTGTTAATTATCAAAGCAACAACAAAGTTTGTATAACACAAAGCCAATTATTCTCTAATGTTCACGGTAAGAGTAATGCTTCATAAAAAGAGTCACAGCTTCAATTTAAGAACATGAAAGATTATAAGTTTTTGGACTTATATGGCTGGTGTACCTTTGGTTCAATATGTTGTCAAATCTATTGAGATCATAATGCCAACATATTTGTACAGTTACAAGGGAATAATTGTATTCATGAGTTGCATTTGCTGCAGCTTCGTGAAAAAAGAACAATGCATAAGCTAATATTAGATATAAGAAGCATTGCTGTTTTTGTGTAGAATAAAACCTTACCTCCAGTTGTATCTGGAATAAAAATAAAACGTGATTACTTATGAGAATAATATGACGATCAAAATGTTTTCAACAAACCTGACTATATGACTATATGTATATATCTCCAGTAGACAGAATGTTGAATAAAGGTCATACCAGGACGGCTGATAAGTGACAGTGCTGTACAATGAATTAAAAGAAGGGTTTACAAACTCTCTGGACACTTTGCAATTTCTTGTCAGCTGCCTCACCATCCTATGGTACAGCATCTACATTGTCACAGCAACTATCAAATGATGAATAATGTTGTTGTTTTACAATAAATCATTTCTACACTATTTGAACAAAATACATATATGGATTATATATTGCAATTAACATGTTAAATTATACCAAACAAATAAAATGCACACAAAATGCACATTCATGAATATTGTTTTTGTTAATGATCTACAATGACTACAATAATATCTTCACTTCTTCTTCACAAAATATTTGCAGAGAAATTCTGTTTGCAGTCCTTCTCACATCATCTGTGACATCGTGGGGTGCCTATATCCCCACCCATACCCCCAACGCATATTCTGTCACAAATTGTACATGATTTATGGGATCATATTTTAGAAGATCCATAGGATTGTTTTGGGGGTACTATTAAGCAGACAAAGAAAACATCTTACCTAACTGGAATAAATAAGCGAGAAAATTAGTTCAAAGCTTGGTTAAAAAAAACCAATGTTATCATTGCAACCGATAAATCAAGTCAACCACGAATGTGAAGTAACACTGTTAATAACCAGAGAAAACAACTGAGACAAGTAGGTTGACAGAAGAATCACAATCTTCAACAACTTCTGACAACATTCACCAAGCCGTAACACCTGCTGACAACATTCACTGAGCCGTAACATCTGTTGACAACATTCACTGAGCCGTAACATCTGCAAGGGTCAT
The DNA here is from genome assembly GCA_025642075.2 of Ridgeia piscesae. Taxonomy (NCBI): domain Eukaryota; kingdom Metazoa; phylum Annelida; class Polychaeta; order Sabellida; family Siboglinidae; genus Ridgeia; species Ridgeia piscesae. The sequence continues at coordinate 16,085 of JAODUO010002550.1, forward strand.
TTTGTAACCTGGACACATAATAACCATAAGCTAGCAGTCACACAAAGATGGAAAGAACTATATGTTAAAATCACATACAAAAACAAACATTTGGGTATGAAAAAAACGTTTATCATAAACCAAAAGATGGAAGTGGATCTGGGCAGGGCACATCAGTAGAAGGAAGACAAGATAACTGATGGACACTGCCAAACACCACCTGGAAACTATACGAAGTGAAACGATTTAGAGATTGGTGAGACATTGCAAAGATGAACCTGGAGCAAACTAAAAGGAAAGAAGACAGCACAAGACATCAGATGTCTGAGGCCTTCAATCAACCACAGGACAATGCGATTATGATGATGATTGTTAATAAAGCCAAACAGTTTCAAGGTTATTGTATTATCTGTTATTGTCCAATAGGAAAAAAGTAGCTGAACTGGTCAAAACAGATAATACTAAAACATTTACTGGAAATGCTTACACAGTTTCCATTACATGTACAACTTGTACATTGGGAGAGTACAACAGCTAAAGTCAAGTTTGTGTTTGAATGACAACGAATGAACATCCCCAATGATATCTTCTGCCCCCAGTGAGGGAACGCATTCCTGTTGGTGCTCTTATATACCCCCACCATTCATCAGTGTTTAATGAAAATAGTTAACCCTGACTTGATGAGAAGTAAGACAAGTTATTGGGGGGGGGGGCACAGATAAACCATATCATACTGTACAGCAGCCTACAAATGAAATGTTGCTCAAAATAAACATGAACATCTTTCTGCAACATAGGCTACAAACTAGCCAAATACATATCAACTCAACATCAACTGTCTATACCTTCGTTTAAAAATGCGGCAGAGCCACATAATAGACCAATTAACAAAATAATATATTCTACAATTTCTTAATTCTGTCAAAGAAATGGAAAACTTTGTTACATATTTCTATCACAGATTGTAAAATCCCTTTGTTATATCGGATGATATTGGTACAGTGTAGTGAAAGCATTCTTTTTTTGGCAGAGCAAAATCACAATCTCACCTGGGTCATCAGTTGGTTCCATAGTTGGGCCTGAAATAAATTTAAAAAAAATGTTAATTAAGACATACCCCCGGTAGTCACAACATACCTAAATGCATTATCATACAAAGGCTCTACTTTTACAAGTAAAGTGCTTTGAGTAGTCAGAACAACAAGAAAACATCTTCATCACTATATATAAGAATGAATTGTTTTGACCAATTTCCCGTTTATAGTATAGATTTTCAAGGAATGCCATTTTAAAATGGATTTTCTTCAAAAGGGAAAATTACTTTAGATTTTTGAGCAAAATTAGTAGATTTTGTTTGACAAAGATTTGTCTGTTTTTAGCCTGGCCACACTTGACAAGAACATGATGTCATAGGACTCATATTCAATTCAAAAGCATAGATTTCAACCCAACAAATGTACGTGTTTGGAGAGATTAAATTATAAAAGTAAATTTATTGAAAGTCATTGTTCTGAAAAAATACAAATACCACTAACTTGATGGCATAATCACACTGAAGTCTCCCAGTTTTCCATTGTGTCCATCAACATAATCCACCAACACTGTTTGGACTTCAGAGTCACTTGATGTGTCAGTCAGCCGCACCTCATAGTCTGTCACAATACTGCCTTGGCTGCAAGGGGACATACTTATGCATATATAATAAATTCACACATACAACATAATTTTATACATTCCAATTTTGTACACAATAATTTCTAAACACAGACCATAATCTTACTCACATACAATAACTACTGTAAACATAATAATTTAAAAAACCCAATAATATTACAAACACAATTTCTACATACACGCACGCGTCCTCATGCGCACACACTCACAACATGTAGCACAATAATAATTTTGATAATATAGTGTTATATATCAACATTAAACAATCAAACTCTCTTCAGCTACATATATCCAATTGCTTACTACTTGGAACGATTGATATCTTTATAATTATTATTCTTATCCAAGAAAACATATTGCTCAGACTAACAAGAGAATGTTGTTGTAGATAACTCTGTTCTAAGAGAATAAGTTCACCTGAAAACTATGTTTCTGATGTCCACAAAACCATTGCTGAAGGCTTCTCTGTATACTACTTCAAGCTGAAATGTAGAAAGTAATTATATTGCAGAAATGTAAATAAATCACTATAATGTTATGAAGATTTTACAAAAATAAAACATCAAATACAAAGATAGAATAAAACTGATCATATTTGGCAACCTTCAACAATATTAATTTGGTGTAATTGTGCTGTGTATTCAACTGTTGCCATAACAACCATTTTGTCCTATTAGAACTATCAAAAGCAAGATTTTTTAGTAGGATAGTATAAATTGACTACTTGTATCTTAAACCAGTCCTTAAAGTTATAACATAAGACAAATTAATGAGACCCTAGTGGCCACATACATACCACAAGGCTGACATTGCCAGCCAGTTTGTTGTATTCAGGACTGTTTGCATCTGCCAGTTCAGCTGTGTACGTCTGACTGGTGATTTTAAACTGGGCTTGGTACTTCATGATTGGTTTGACTACAAATAGACAACAAAACACAATTTAACTGCGTCATCTGAAATAAATGCACCTGTCAGAATTACAGCGTAATACTATTTGTTAACTGTGTGAACACATGCCCAGCAGACACAGCATAGGATCATAACAGTAATATTTTATTTTATTAAATAAACATTTTAGTATTGAACAATGTCTTGGTAAAAGTATGAAAATATCACTGAGCATTACATAATTATATATGTTATAACAAGTACATAGTTCTTGAAGGAAACATATTTTTTAAACATATTGTGACTGCACCAAGTAATCTTCATTAGCATATTAGTGTAATGTGACACATTACGATGCCACAGGACACCACCCATATGACATGACCTTAAGATAACAATATGGAATTCCCCATTTCCCACACGTGGTAACACAGTAAGTTGTACAGAAACTAACTGAATCTTCATGACGTGTCTACAGCTTAACAGACCAACTCACCACTAGCAGTTATGTTTGCTACGTCCACCACAAATTCACCAAACTGTCCGCCAGTAGACTCGTTCTTGATGGCACCCACTATTGTGTCGGTAGGGTTTGGAAGGTCCTCAGGCACAGCCACTTGGTAGTCGACAACCACACTTCCACGCCTGTGACATCCAGCAGCAACATTTTAAGACTTGTCAGTTTAAATTGTACACATTTAGAGTTGACAATAACACAATATCTAGCTGCAGTCAGAACGTTTGCATTTTCTTCATAACCTGACTCAAAATTAGTGCATGAAATATATAGCTCTGTTAGATCTGTTTTATTAATGAACATATGCATCGATCCATACTTAGCCATTATGTCTTCTTTAATAGTTCATGAATCCTCTTTATGTGAATTATTTTTATACTGATATACATTTTAGAAATCCAATGTATAAATGCTGGACTACTGAATTATATACTAGAACACTGCTAAAATTGTTCTTTATTTGGATTGTATACATACAGACACAAACATTATTGTTATTCATTCTTATAAACAGTTAATCCTTTAGTTAGCTCATAGTAACTGCAAACTGCACCAAGTGAACCACAGTTGCAAATGCCAAGTTTATGCTGGAAAGTTTAAAAACACATATCGTTGTGGGCAAACTTAAATATGAAAAGTCAAACAAATAACAGAATAAAAAACAATTACAACTAAACAACCTACTTGAATGTGACATCAACAATCAGGAACTTTCCACCGAGTGTCTTGTTCAATGCATCAGTGAGCTGAAACAGAACAACAAGATTCATTAATTCTATTTCCCTTACGCATGCAGTGCCTACAGGAACTCAAACGCAAATAGGATTCCACAAATTGGAAATTCACATTTTGTATTTTATAAATTTTAATGGTAAAACTCACATTTGTCATAACAAATAATACTTGATCAGTCAAACTGTTTTATTGCATAATGTGTGTCTAAAATCCCAAATTGATCTCATTACCACGACAACAATGATGCAAACTTATTATTACAGTCATATAAACATAATAGTATACCAATAGTCAAGATGACTAGAAAAATTTGACATCACCTATAATTAATAATTCTTAAAAACAATTTAAATAAGATTCTGAAAGTTTATTAATTAAAGTAAACATCTCAGTACTTCATGGTTATCTTGAATAAACAGATTAATGTGTAAGTACCACTTTGATGACTTTAACTGTCAAGTCCTTGTATTCAAGTGATGTCTTGTCTGCGAGCTTGCTTGTGAAGTTGACACTGGTCAAGCGAATGGACACTGTCAGCTGAACCCCAGATCGCAGCTTCTTGGTTTCTTCAGTCACTGGATAGGAACAACAGAATTGCAGCAGCTGGACCTTCCAACCAGCGCCATTAAGTACAATGGTGATACTAAACAATAACTCTAGGATTCTGACAGATACATTACCACACACAGTCACTATTTGCCTCTCCACTTTGTTTCCAAGGATTTAATGCAACAGAAGTTACCTTATTCGTGAAAAGGTTCAAGTTGTAAGTATTCAAGCAAAATTTATGGTTACACAACTAATAATTTCTACTCACATCAACATTTCAGCCACCATTGGTGGCCTTCTTCAGGAATTGAACTCGCTACCCTAAGAGGATTATATGAAAAGTCAAAGAAAAGCAGCAAAACCAAAGAAGAAAGACTAAGTTTAAGAACAATGAGAAGACCAGAGGTATGGTTACACTATCGTGTCCAAGGTATGACGGAGCCGTTACAGCATATCCTAAAACGTCATGATATAGCATCAGTTGTCAGACCACACAGAAACCTTAGACAAATACTGGTGCATCCAAAAGATAAAGTGAAAGACAAACGCAAGACAGGTTGTGTGCACCAATATGTGTAATATTGGTGAAACAGGAAGAACATTTGACATGAGAGAAGTTGAAACCATAACAACTATGTTTCACTTGGGAGAGAAGAAGATGCTCGACAAACATGCGGACAGACATAACTGTGTGACATACGGGAGGGAGCGAAAGTGGTGAATAGAGAGACGAACAGGTGTGCGTGTTGGATAAAAGAAGCCATCTGCATTAGGAAGACGGAACCAACTATGAACAGAGACGAGGGGGGATCCAGATTAAGTCATGTGTGGGACAGTCTGCTCACCATGCCACCTAGCGAGCAGTGACAATTCAATTCCGGAAGAATGCCACCAATGGTGGGTGAAACGTTAACATGAGTAGAAATTATTATTGTGTAATTAATCTATTCCTGCAGAGCCTACTGATTCTCAGGCCCCAAAACTCCCCTTTCAATCAGTATTTTTAAATGTTTATTATTTTCCAGTCACCCACAGCGACGTACAAACTTTCAAGTGATCCTTTCTGGAGACAGGGTATTTCCGCTAGTAGTGTTAACAAAGTGGTTTATTTTATGACAATATTGTACACTTACTTTTCTTGCAGGATGTACCAGTGAACCCACCCAGACAAGTGCAAGTGTAGGTGTCTGCACTTGAGACACAGATTCCACCATTCTGACATGGGGCAGAGCTACAATAGCTGAAGGCTGAAACAACACCAGAGGAAGAGAACATGAAGCAGACTTACACACAACGTCATACTGCAGCTTTCTGTATGTTCATAGAACATGTTCAAAAGCTACTCAGAACCATATCTAAAAAGCACAGTTTAACATGGATGAAAAACTGTTTGATTGTGGTAAGCAATGGTTTGTTTTCCATCTGGGGTTGATGTTTTGAACAACATGAGTCTTTAAAAAAGATAATAAACAAAGTTAACATAATCCTCGAAATATGATATTTAGTAAATTATTTAGGCATACTTCTCAAATATTTACAACTTTTCTGATGTTAACATAGTTTTAACTAGGCATTTTGAGTTGGCTGTAGACACTTACACTGTTCACAGAATTTGCCAGTGAATCCATTAGGACAGGTACAGTTGTAGCTGGCTCTACCTTGGACACAGACTCCACCATTCTGACACGGAGCAGAGTTGCACAGCAACGCTGAAACAACACAGCAGGAGACTTACATACAGCAGGGTTGAAATAATACACCAGGAAACTTATACACAGCAGGGCTAAAACAACACAGGAGACTTACACAGCAAGGCTGAAACAATACAGGTGGAGACTTACACAGCAGGGCTGAAACAATACAGGTGGACACTTACACAGCAGGGCTAAAACAACACAGGAGACTTACACAGCAAGGCTGAAACAATACAGGTGGACACTTACACAGCAGGGCCAAAACAACACAGCAGGAAATTTACACAGCAGGGCTGAAACAATACAGGTGGAGACTTACACAGCAGGGCCAAAACAACACAGCAGGAAATTTACACAGCAGGGCTGAAACAATACAGGTGGACACTTACACAGCAGGGCCAAAACAACACAGCAGGAAATTTACACAGCAGGGCTGAAACAATACAGGTGGAGACTTACACAGCAGGGCCAAAACAACACAGCAGGAAATTTACACAGCAGGGCTGAAACAATACAGGTGGACACTTACACAGCAGGGCCAAAACAACACAGCAGGAAATTTACATAGCAGGGCTGAAACAATACAGGTGGACACTTACACAGCAGGGCCAAAACAACACAGCAGGAAACTTACACAGCAGGGCCAAAACAACACAGGTGGACACTTACACAGCAGGGCCAAAACAACACAGCAGGAAACTTACACAGCAGGGCCAAAACAACACAGCAGGAAACTTACACAGCAGGGCCAAAACAACACAGGTGGACACTTACACAGCAGGGCCAAAACAACACAGCAGGAAACTTACACAGCAGGGCCAAAACAACACAGGTGGACACTTACACAGCAGGGCCAAAACAACACAGGTGGACACTTACACAGCAGGGCCAAAACAACACAGGTGGACACTTACACAGCAGGGCCAAAACAACACAGGTGGACACTTACACAGCAGGGCCAAAACAACACAGGTGGACACTTACACAGCAGGGCCAAAACAACACAGGTGGACACTTACACAGCAGGGCCAAAACAACACAGCAGGAAACTAACACAGCAGGGCCAAAACAACACAGGTGGACACTTACACAGCAGGGCTAAAACAACACAGCAGGAAACTTACACAGCAGGGCCAAAACAACACAGGTGGACACTTACACAGCAGGGCTAAAACAACACAGCAGGAGACTTACACAGCAAGGCTTAAAACACAGGTGGACATAGCAAGGCTAATACAAGGTAGCAGTACAGCTAGTAGTGCCTAGTACCCGGTAAGCATTTATTTCATCCAATCAAGAATCAGCGACACAAAAAGAAAGTGTATCTAGACAGCCAGTCGGACTGATAAACTTAATTACACCACATATTTGAACAAATTTATCATAGTTATAATTACATACCTTTCTCGCATTTCCCGCCACTGTAACCAGCGGGGCATTTGCAGCGGTACTTGTTGACGCGATCCACACAACTGCCACCATTCTGACACGGAGAACTTCCACACTCGTCCACATCTGCCACAGACAAAGTTATACAGCAACATGAGAATAAAACTCACTTTCATGTGTGAAAATCTGACTACCCCCGGGGTACCTCCATCTGAAGACAGGGCTAGTTGTCACTACACTATGCCTGGCAGATATGGAAGCTAGCAGAATCAATTGAACCTTTGCCAGAAATTGTCTGTACTGGCTGTGACGGTGCCATCCATGAGAACAGTGCAGACGCCCTGTCCCATGTTATAACCAAAGGGTGATTCCAGGGTATCCCAATATAATAACATATTTGACCATTCTCAGTATTGTGTACATACTGGATACTCAAATAAATATTTCTACTTCCTGAAAATTATGGATTATATGCAGGGAGGCAGACATTAAAAAAACTGCAGTTGATAGACGATGCATTTATTTATTCTATCTATTTATTTCATTAATTTAAACACATCATATTTATTCTTAGATTGTCATATAGTTGAATTAGACTGTACTTACTCTAGTAGTTTATTTACCTACTTTTTGTAATTACTCTTAAATCATAATGACATTTTTGTGTGTGTTCCATTCTATAATTTATTTAAATTTTTGTTGGTCATTTAATGTGTTTTTGGTTAATATGATGCAAATGAAAGCACCAAGAAATGGACAAACCTAGAGACAGCTGGTGGACAATATCAGGGAGAACATAAAACTGTGTCATCTGCACAAAAAATGG
>JAODUO010002551.1:0-7500 GCA_025642075.2 Ridgeia piscesae
TTGGGAAAAGATAAAACGCTTATTTTAAAATTTTTCAAAATTGGTCGGCTTTTGTTTTGGTTCGACTCGAAGCGACGCAGGATGTCCACTATACGACATGTACTACATCAGAACATAATGTTAGTATATTGTTACTGGTAGTGGTATGCTGGCTTATTCATATACGCGCGCACGTGATATAGACGGAGACGACAGAAGTCAAGTGTGGCGACACCGTATGTTGATATTCCTAACATGAATGCATACTTTTACCTGGTAATCATTTTTAAGCTTATATGTCAACGATGTATCAATTCATACATATTCGTTAAGAACCATTTATTGGCTGTAAAAGGTGAATATGTTACTGTATTTACGAACCTTGTCGATATCAGTCATAAAGGGCAAAATAATCATCCGGAAAGGTACGTACCAGCTGAAAAGGGGTTATAACACTATTTTTACTCACTCATCACACAAAATATTATATGCCTGCCACAATTGTACTTTTTACTGCATTTCATTAACGTAGAATTTCCACACGAATGGTAACACTATTTTAAATTATGCATTTTTTATCCCCTGGGTAAATAAATTAAAATATGTATTATATATAATTATAATTTTTCAAATTATAGTCAGCCTTGACTCTGCAAACCGGGTAAAAGAACAAAAATACATCAATATAAAAATGTTGTCATCAGAAAATAAACTTCACACGGCCTAAATGCAAACTTTTGGACAACTATTCACCGGTCTTCTCGAGGTAAGATCTTGAAGTGTAAGATTACCTTGGCGAATGCCACTGATACCAATTTTAACACATCGTCTACGGTAGACTAAAGCTCGACCTGAACACTATCTGTAAGATCTCGGCCCGGTAAGATGTTTGAAAATTAGCATTATTAACGGCTTTGAGTTGTATGTTGTAGAAACCATTAAATAAATATTATATTGGAGATGAGTTGATGTGTATAATTGGTGTGTATGTACAATTTGCTTGTTTGCATTATTTGAAACAGATTTTTTTTAATCTCTTTAATCTATATAGTTTTAATTTAATTAACTTTGAAATGGTTACACACATCTATAACAATAATATTAATATTATGAATATTTGATTGTTTTATCATAACTATTTTACCTTAAATTGTTATGTTGTATCATAATAATATATACAGCACATACTAACTTATACTTAGGCTTGTTTGCTCGCTGAGAGCATATCTAGCATAAACCATGGTTTCCCACTAATGTCGGTTTGCTACCATTTTCTTGGTATATCACCCGGTGTATCCCATCTGCTTCTTCCATTGTCTTGCATTACAATTTAAAGAATTTGGAAAAAGTCTTAGTCCATAGATTATTAGGTGTCAGCACAAATACATGCTCAACTGAAGGAGATATGGTTTCACAAACAAACGAAAAACAAATAAACACACAACCAAAAATCAAGCAAACAAACATACGTGCACACACATAAACACTGTTTTATAACATCAATTTGTGTTAGTACTGACCTTTTAAAAGTAGCTAATTCCATTATTATATTCTCCTTAACGAATTTAATTTGGGGGGCTGAGAACTACCCATTCACCCCGCCTATCCCCTGACTCGCGCTCGAAGGAAAGAAAGACCGGACGGGAAAGGTGGGGGGGGGGGGTGTTGTTGGAAAGTATTCGTCGCCTGTAAATATTGGTCGCTGTTTTGTGTTTATGATTTAATAACATTTTTAATAACGCCCACTGCAGTCGTACTCATGCCAACCCGCTCTAGTATAAAAAAAAACGAACCTGAGTAGCAACGCGTCGAAGCATAGCGATTCCATCAGCGTGGAGGACGACCACGTGAGGCACCTGAAATGCAAAAATAACCAGTCATTATTTAACTAATTAATGTTGTCACTACACCAGTATCAATATTTAGTTAAAGTTATGATAGGCTTCTAGATAAACAGTAACCAAGACTGAAAGACCGAAACAGATATAAGAATTCTATTAAGTACTAGCTATCATAATCGTACCTTGCAATGTGGATGCGCCGACCGTGGAGTACTGTGTCAACGGCTGCACTCCATACTCATCCAAGTTTTTGGGCGTCGACAACGGGGTGTTTTGCGTTTTGAATCTGAAGTGACCCCCCCTTTCCGCATAGATATTCCGCCCTACAAGTCTTGAAGTTGTGAACGTCGTCGTGATCAATTTCAATAGAAATTTCCCCACTCCCCGTCTTGTCTTCCGATATGTGTAAGGGCCGACAGCGAAAATGTAAACATCGCCGCAATTTTCTTTAACAATACCCCGTAATTGTTACCCTCCCTCGCCACTCCGATATCGCATCGTGAAGAGGCTCCGGGTCAGTCCCCCCAAATTTTTAAAGGTAAATGTCTCCTCCATATATAATACACTGTCTTGTGTATTCAAGAAATGGTCGTCCCTCCAAAAAACCCTCTCAAGACCCGCCCCTTAACCCGTGTATATAACAACTTTAAAGTTTTCTGGTTTCCAAATATCAAGTATTCGGGCCTAAGGAGGAGAGTAAACTCCTTTCACTATTTGAGCATTGGGAAATCACATCTCCTCCTTCCCGAAATAGGTTGGAAGTTCGGTGGCCATCCCTTCCCTTTATTTTTTTCCCATCTCTTACAATCCACTGTGTATGTGTGGGGGGCGTGTGGGGGGCGTGTGGGGGGCGTGTGGGGGCGTGTGGGGGGCGTGTGGGGCGTGTGCGCGTGGGGCGCGTGTGGGGTGTGGGGGTGTGGGGGTGTGGTGTGCGGTGTTTGTGTTTGGGGGTGTGGGGGTGTGGGGGTGTGGGGGTGTGGGGGTGTGGGGTGTTTTGTGTGCTTTGGGGGTGTGCGTGGGGCCGTTTGGGGGGCGGGGTGTGTGGGGTTTTTGTGGTGGGGGGGGGGGGGGGGGCGGGGGGGGTGCGTGTGCGGGGTGCGGGGTTTTTTTTATATGATTTTGAGCTGTTTAAAATTTAAATTTTTGGGCTGTTGCTCCTAATATCCATACCAGTGGAGTGTTAGAAAAGGGAACTTTGTAAATTGTATGCATGTAGTCAACTTCTTATATGGCCAACCCTTCAGCAAACCCAAGGTGCCCTTTAATAAGGCAGATGGCCTCTGGTGAGGGGAACCATCGATAAATGCCCCAGTTTCAAGGCAAACTGGTCGCTCCTTTTTAAGCACACACATACGTTGTCAACTTTTGAGACATCTAACATTGCAACAATACCGTCTATGTGATGTTTTGTCAAGAACGACGAGTGTGTAGGGTTTGGCCTTCTTAATTTGTTTTTGACTTGTGGTTAAAGATTGCAGTTTTTTGCTGTCGATTGGCTGAAAAGGGGAAGATTCTTCATCCAACCCTGATCATTGGCCACATTAGCCGGGTGGCCGCTGGTGAGACGTAGTTTGTATTAGAAAATGCTATTACAATGAAATTTGGGAAAACCGGGGGGAGGCGGGGGGGCCGTATAAAAAGGGGGCCTACTGTATAGGGTAAATTGCAGAGGTAAAAAGTTTTCGCAAAAGTTCAATATGTAAAATTTTTTTCTAAAAAATTTTAAAATTATAATATATATATATATATATATATATATATATATATATATATATATATATATATATATATATTTATATATAATAAAAAATGGTTATATCGGGTTTCCCGGGCCTTTTAAAAAAACCCCAAAAGGGTTGCGGGCGCCTGATCGAAGCGACATCGGTCGCTGGCGCCCCAAGACATGTTGCGTAATTTTGTACCGGACGACGGTCGTGGGGCGTGGCAGAGACGGGCGGGGTTCCACGCACGTGTGACTGTTTGTCGAACGATCATGGGATGTGCCGATTATGTTGCGCGGAGCAAGTCAAACTCGAAAGAAGCGCCTTTAACATGTTTTTAAGCTGATACAGTTCTAAGCAATAGTTTAATTTGAAAGAAATGATCTTACTAATAACATTGAAAGTTTTCGAAAAGGGCAACCGAATTTTGGGGAAAGGGGGGCCTTTTTTTTCCCCTCCTCCCGGATTTTTAAAAAAATTTTACCCCGGCCCCGTGAATTTTTTTAAAAAAATTTTTTTTAACCAAAATTGGAACCTTTTTTAAGGTTTTTTTGGGTAAAGGGCCGGACCCCAAGAAAACTAACAAAATTCCTTTTTAAAGGTTGGTAAAAAACCCCCGCCCCAAATAACCCCCCCTTTTTGGGCTTAAAAGAAGGCCCTTTTTAATTTTTTGGGCCTCCCAAATTTGCCCAAAGTTTTTGGGAAAATATATTTCCACTCTATCAACTGTTCTTGGAGATTTGCTTCCCCATCTGCTACCACTGCCAGACCAGCTGCGTACAATAGTTTTTGGAGTATGACTTTTATACAAATCTTTCTGCTTATCAGTTCCACCACAGCGATAAACAACAATTGGGTAAAGGGCCCCCCTTTCCCCCTTTGGTAAATCCCCCCCCCCCCACCAATCGGACCTCCCCCTGGGACCCCCATCCACATCAGTGTTCCCATTGTCATTTCTCTTGAGATTGTAGCATAGGCCTTCTCCAGGACTATGAATCTAATTTCCATATCCCCCTGTCCTTCCAGTTTATTCTCAACCAGCTACTTCAGGGCAAACATCCCATCGGTTGTTCCTCTTCCTTGTCTAAACTCCAGCTGTTCTTCACCGATTCCCCTTACACTACAGCGCTTATTCTGCAATCCACGATTCTTTCCAGAAACTTCAACATATGGCTTAGCAACGTAGCACCTCTATTTTTCCTGGGTCATGCACATCTCCCTTTCTTTTCTATATTCGGACTATCAGCCCATTCTTCATTCCTCTGTGAACTTCCCCTCTCTCTTGCAGGTGTTCAGCAATTAATTTGTCGATCATATTCCAACTCGCTCAGCCAAAACCCCCCCCTCTAACTCGCACTTCATCAATGCCTGTTTATCATTCCGACTAGGTAAAGATAAACAATAAGAATGGCCCAGGCTGTGACAAGTTTCATAAAGCTTACATTACCTCCCACCACTGTAAACCCTTTACTGCGAAGCATGTCACTTGGGAAGATGTATATATATTTTTTTCAACCACAACAATTATGAATTACACATCACAATGTTGGTGGAAAGGGGTATGTTTCAACACGAACACACGCACGCACGCACACACGCACGCAAGCACACAAACCACACACACACACACACCACACACACCTCACCACACCACACACACACACACACACACACAAAACACACACACACACACACACACACACACACACACACACACACACACACACACCACACACACACACACACAACCACACACACACACACACAACACACAACCAACACAACAATTTTATTTTTAAATTTAAATTTTCCTTTTAAATTTTAAAAACAAATATTTTTAAAAAAAATTTTTAATTTTTAATAAATTTTTATTTTTTTTAAAATTTTATTTTTTTCTTTTTTTTGGAAATTTTTTTCAAAAGTGAAAAGTTTTGTTTGTCTCTTTGTTTGTCTTCTTCCTGTTGATTTCCCCTTTCCCCCACCCCTTTCCCTTTTAAAACCCAAATTTTTTTCTATCCCCCTTCCTTTGATCCCCCTTCCCCCTTCCTCTTTCCTTCCCTCACTTTTTTTTATCCTCTACTTTTTCCCCTTACCCGTTCTCTACCCCCGTTTTCCTACTTTATTTTATTCCCCCAAATTCCTTTTCACCCCCCAACTCAATTCAGAAAAAGGGTTTTGTCCGTCGGTAATACCTGTCATGTTTCATTGTCAATTAACACAGAAAAGTTTTAGCCCACTGCCGGGGACATTTTACCCCGAGGCCCCTCCGACAATGGTATGTTTTTGGTAAAATTCAATTGATTAAAAAGGTCGCTTGCACCTGAAAATTTTACAAAAAAAGCGGTTCGTTCAAAAGCAGGATTCTGAAGGCATTTCCCACAAAAGGGCAGCCTTCTGGTTTTCAGTACAAGACCAACTTTACGTGTTTATGGATGATTCGTGTTGGGTCGGGTGCAGTGTATCGTATGATATTCAGCAAACGATACACATTTGACGCTTTGACAGTTGTTCTCGAATGAGCTGCACATGTTGCACTTTGGGAGTCATCAAACATTGGGATATAAAATCAGACGCCAAAAAGAGAGCGACGACTGCTACAGAGCTTTAAGGTAGACTATGTGTGTAATGTTGTTGTATTTAAAAGGGAAAAAACGGGAAACTTTAAAATTATTAATTCCCCTTTTTTTGCAAAATGTTAAAAAGCACTTACAAATAAAAAATTTTAAATTTTCCAAAAATTTCCCATTTCTCGTTAATCAAAACATAACTTTGGAACATATTTGATATGTAATGAATATATGCACTTGTGATTTGCATCGATATAAATCGTAGCTGAGCATTGAATTTATTTATTAAATAAAATAACAAATAACTAATAGGTTTTAATGCATCTGTTTATTATCTTAAATTATGAATTATCGTATATCAATGCGGGTATATGTTCTGCGTTTAAAAACCAAAAAAAAAATTTGGGCCTTTTTCCCAACTTCCGCTATTCATACCATGAATCTGCATTAAGTCAAAATTAATAATTATAGTTATGCGTGTTAACATGTTTGATGTATCATATGATGTAGCATAACATATAAGCAGAGTTTTAATGTAATAAGCAGAGTTTTAATGTAATGCTACAACATAAATCACGTCAGATATATCAGCTTACGTGTCTTACAAGTTGACACCACAATTTCACCAGCTAAGGCTGGACATTGTTTATAAGCAAATAAAATGGCTACCTTTTTATTTTGGGGGGGCCTGAGTGTTTCCAAGGGCTGGCGCACCGGGGTTTTGGGGTAGGTATTTCCCTCCCATAGGAACACTTCCGGCGGAAGTCGGTCAGTTGTGAGGGAGTAAGGATTGTGACCAATCCTTTTCCCGGGAACGTTGAAAGGAGCAACCAATGAGGTATCTCTGGCCCCAGTAGTGCATTAGATTGTACTATAGGCTATGTACCCAGTGTCTCCCACTTCCTCATTCCCTCTCACTTTTTCTTTTTCAAAGTTTTTCTTTCAAACAGTCTGTTATTGTTACTGTTTTTGAATATTAATTAAATTTAAAATTCAAAAAGCTTTAAAAGTTTTTTTAATCGTACAAAAACTCAGCTTCAGGTAAGCTTTAGTTAATTTGTTGCACGTACAGAAAACTATAAATTATTTATTTTTAAAAAAAAGTTACAAAAATGCTGCAACTATTTTAAATTGTGAAAGAGTTAATAGCATACATTAAATGATAACTCTTTTATTCTTTGTAAATACAATCATATTTAAATATACTACGACGTATTTAATCGTCAATAATTTTAAAAAATCTACCTACAATATATTAATAATAATATATTCAATGTATGAATAAATAACTGCGATCATTCAATGTTAAGATACTTGTTAAAATTTCTTTACCTTTATTTATACATGTATATGTTATCTAGTATAACCTTTGGTTATAATCTTTTCAATGAG
>JAODUO010002551.1:12500-21967 GCA_025642075.2 Ridgeia piscesae
AATTTTTTTTTTTTCCTTTTTTTAAAAATTTTTTAAAATTTTTTTTTAAAAAAAAAAAAAACCCCAAAAACCCCAAAAAAAAAATTTAAAAAATTTTAAAAAAATTTTTTTTTTTTTTTTTTAAAAAAATTGGGTTTTTTTTTTGGGGGGGGTTTTTTTTTAAAATTTTTTCCCCTTTTTTTTAAAAAAATTTTTTTTTTAAAAAAAAATTTTTTTTTTTTTTAAAAAAATTTTTTTTTTTTTTGGGTTGTCCCCTTTTTTTTTTTTTTAAAAAAAAATTTTTTTAAAAATTTAAAAAATTTTGGGGGGTTTTTTTTTAAAACCCTTTTTTTTAAAATTTTTAAAAAAAAAAGGGGGTTTTTAAAAAAAAAACCCCAAACCCAAAAAAAAACCCCTTTTAAAAAAATTTTTTTTTTTTAAGGGTTTTTTTTTTTTGGGCCCCCCAAAAAATTTAATTTTCCAAATTTTTTAAAAAAAAAAAAATTTTAATTTTTTTTTTTTAAAAAAATTTTTGGTTTTTTCCCAAAAATAAAAAAAAAAAAAAATTTAAAAAATTTTTAATTTTTTTTTTTCCCCCCCAAAATTTTTTTTTTTTTTTTCCCCCCTTTTTTTTAAAAAAAAAAAAAATTTTTAAATTTTTTTTTAAAATTTTAAAAAAAAAAAATTTTTTAAATTATTTTTTTTTTTTTAAAAAAATTTTTTAAAAAAATTAAAAAAAAAAAAAAAAAAGGGGAAGCCCAAAGGTTTTTTGGGAAAAAAAATTTTAAAAAAAAAAAGGGGGGGGTTTTTAAAAAAAATTTTTTTTTTTAATTTTTTTTTTTTAAAAAAAATTAAATAAATATTTTTAAAAAATTTTTGGGAAAATTTTTTTCCCTTTTTTTTTTTTTTAAAAAAAAAAAAAATTTTTAAAAATTTTAAAAAAGGGTTTTTTAAAATTTTTAAAAATAAAAAATTTTAAAATTTTTTTTTTTTTTTTTTTTT
The DNA here is from genome assembly GCA_025642075.2 of Ridgeia piscesae. Classification (NCBI taxonomy): domain Eukaryota; kingdom Metazoa; phylum Annelida; class Polychaeta; order Sabellida; family Siboglinidae; genus Ridgeia; species Ridgeia piscesae. The sequence continues at coordinate 13,482 of JAODUO010002551.1, forward strand.
TTAAAAGTTTTTTCCCAAAAAAACCCCCAAAAAAAAATTTTTTTTTCCCTTTTGGGAAAAAAAAAAAAAAATTTTTTTTTTTTCCCCTTTTTTAAACCTTTTAAAAAAAATTTTTAAAAAAAAAAATTTTAAAAAAAAATTGGGGCCAAAAAAAAGGAAAATTTTAAAGGTTTTTGGGGGAAAAATTGGGAAAAAAATTTTTTTAAAAATTTTAAAAAAATTTTGGGAATTTTGGGGGGGGAAAAAAAATTTTAAATTTTTTTTTAATTTTTTAAAAAAAAAAGGGGGGGTTTTTTTTTTAAAAAGGGTTTTAAAAACCCCCTTTTTGGGGGGGGGAAAAAAAAAAAATTTTTTTTTTTTTTTAAAAAATTTTTTGGCCCCCCCTTTTTAAAAAAAATATTTTTGTTTTAAAAAAAATTAAAAAAAAAAAAAAAATTTCCCCAAAATTTTTTTAAAGGTTTTTCCCCCAAAAAAAAAAACCTTTTTTAAAAAAGGGGGGGGGAAAAAAAAATTTCCCCCCCCTTTTTTTTTTTGGGGGCCCAAAAAAAAAAAAAAATTTTAAAGGGGGGAAAGGTTAAATTTTTGGGGTTTTTTTTTTTAAAAAAAACCCCCCTTTTTTCCCCCAAAGAAAAATTTTTTAAAAAAAAATTTTTTGGGGAAAATTAAAAAACCAAATTTTTTTTTTTTTTTTTTTAAAAAATTTAAAAATTAAAATTTTTAAAATTAAAAAAAGACTTTTTAAAATTTTTAAAAATTTTTTTTGGGAAGGGAAAAAAAAAAACCCCCTTTTAACCCCCCCCAAAAATTTTTTTAAAAAATTTTTTTTTTTTTAAAAAAAAATTTTTTTAAAAATTTTTTTAAACCCCAAGGAAAATTTTAAAAAAATTTCCCCCCCCTTCCCCCCCCTTAAGGGGAAAAGGGGGGGGGGGCCCCTTTTTAAAATTTTTCCCCCTTTTTCCCCTTTTTTAAAAAAATTTTTTTTCCCCCCAAAATTTTCCCCCGGTTTTAAAAAAAATTTTTTAAAAAAGGCCCAAAAAATTTTCCCAAAAGGGGGGGCCCCCCCCCCAAAAAAAAATTTCCCAACCATTTTTTTTTTTTGGGCCCGGGGTTTTTTTTTTTTTTTTTTTTTTTGGGGGGGGGGGGGGGTTTTCTTTTTTTCCCCTTTTCCTTTTCCCCCGGGGGGGGCCGGGGGAAAATTTTTTGGGGGGGGGTTTTTTTTTTTTGGGGGGGGGGGTTTTTGGGGTTTTTTTTTGGGGGGGGGGTTTTTGGGTTTTTTTTTGGGTTTTTTTTTTTGGGGGGTTTTTTTTTTGGGGTTTTTTGGGGGTTTGTTTTTTTTTTTTTTTGGGGTGGGGGGGGGGGTTTTTTTTTTTTTTTTTTTTGTTTTTTTTTGGGGGGTTTTTTTTTTTTGGGGGTTTGTTTTTTTTTTTTTTTGGGGTTTTTTTTTTGGGGTTTGGGGGGTTTTTTTTTTGGGGGGGTTTTTTTTTTTTGGGGGGGGTTTTTTTTTTTTTTTTTTTTTTTTTTTTTTTTTTTTTTTTTTTTTTTTTTTTTTTTTTTTTTTTTTTTTTTTTTTTTTTTTTTTTTTTTTTTTTTTTTTTTTTTTTTTTTTTTTTTTTTTTTTTTTTTGGGGGGGGGGGGGGGGGGGGGGGGGGGGGGGGGGGGGGGGGGGGGGGGGGGGGGGGGGGGGGGGGGGGGGGGGGGGGGGGGGGGGGGGGGGGGGGGGGGGGGGGGGGGGGGGGGGGGGGGGGGGGGGGGGGGGGGGGGGGGGGGGGGGTTTTTTCCCGGGGGGGGGGGGTTTTTTTTAAATTTTTGGGGCCCGGGGGGGGGGTTTTTGGGGGTTTTTTTTTTTTTTGGGGGAAATTTGGGTTTTTGGGGGTTTGGGGGGGGGTTGGGGGGCCCCCCGGGGCTTTTGGGGGGGGGGGAAAAATTTAATATTATTTTTTTTTAATAAAAAAAAATTTTTTTTTTAAAAAAAAAAAAAACCCCCACAGGGTTATATCAGGGTTCGGCGTGTTTGTAAACACGATCCGGTTGAATGAGTGTGAATAGATGCGGCCGGCCGAAACAAGAGACAAGTTGCTGCGCTGATCGAAGCGAACGGGCTGGGCCCAAGCACTGTTTCTTTTTGTCCGGGGAAAGATCTGGGGGTGGGGAAGTTTCGCGGAGCAAGTCAAACTCGAAAGAAGCGCCTTTAACATGTTCTAAGCTGATACAGTTCTAAGCAATAGTTTAATTTGAAAGAAATGATCTTACTAATAACATTGAAAGTCTTCGAAAAGGCATCGATTGACGGCTTGTCTCTCCGACTAGATTACCCGGACGTGAACCAGTACCATGACATTTAAGGTGGGTAAAGGCGGAGCAGAACTACATACTCTTTAAGGTGTATACCCAGCCAATACACTGCTAAGAAGGTCTACTTGGCTCTATGCTCTTTAATTAATTGCAGAACTTGTTTGACAAATAGAGATTATATTTTAGTTCTAATATCTACAATGTTAAGACCTCCGTCAGCAAATGTGTTTAATAGTGATTCCATTTTCAAAGCTTTCGGTTTAATGTGCCAAATAAATGGATATGCCATTGTTTTCAATGTTTCCACCTTGTTTGGTAGTGAGGTAAGACTCCCTGTGTACCAAATGGAGCCGCACAAGCAAAAAAATTGAAAGGGTGGGTACTTTATAAAAAAAATTTTTTTTCCCCCCCCCAAAGGTTTTCCCTTTTTGAGATTGGCGAAATGTCAACCCCACATATCGCTCCACCCAGGTCGGCAAAATTGTCTCTGCTTAATCTTCTTCCCATCCAGGTGTATTTACAGCTCTTTCTTTCTAAATCCCACCCACATTACCTCCGTCTTCACCAAGCGTACTCTCAACCCATGTCTGCTGAAAATATATTTCCACTCTATCAACTGTTCTTGGAGATTTGCTTCCCCATCTGCTACCACTGCCAGACCAGCTGCGTACAATAGTTTTTGGAGTATGACTTTTATACAAATCTTTCTGCTTATCAGTTCCACCACAGCGATAAACAACAATTGGGTCAAGGCGCTCCCCTGTGTCACGCCAACATTTACCCCCTTTGGAAACCCCCCCTTCCCCCCCCTTACCCCCACCCCCCCCCGGGTCCTCTTGAGATTGTAGCATAGGCCTTCTCCAGGACTATGAATCTAATTTCCATATCCAAACATCCCATCGGTTGTTCCTCTTCCTTGTCTAAACTCCAGCTGTTCTTCACCGATTCCCCTTACACTACAGCGCTTATTCTGCAATCCACGATTCTTTCCAGAAACTTCAACATATGGCTTAGCAACGTAGCACCTCTATTTTTCCTGGGTCATGCACATCTCCCTTTCTTTTCTATATTCGGACTATCAGCCCATTCTTCATTCCTCTGTGAACTTCCCCTCTCTCTTGCAGGTGTTCAGCAATTAATTTTCGATCATATTCCAACTCGCTCCCCCCGCCACAGCCACCATCTCAAATCGCACTTCATCAATGCCTGTTTATCATTCCGACTAGGCCTACAAGATAAACAATAAGAATGGCCCAGGCTGTGACAAGTTTCATAAAGCTTACATTACCTCCCACCACTGTAAACCCTTTACTGCGAAGCATGTCACTTGGGAAGATGTATATATATATTTTTCAACCACAACAATTATGAATTGCACATCACAATGTTGGTGGAAAGGGGTATTTGGGCCCCCCCCCCCCCCCCCCCCCCCACACACACAACACACACACACCACACACACCACACACACCACACCACCCACCCACACACACCACCACCACACACACACACACACACACACACACACACACACACACACACCACACACACACACACACACACACACACACACACACACACACACACACACACAACCCCAAAAAAACCCCCAAAAAACCCCAAAAAAAAAACCCCAAAAAAAAAACCCAAACCCAAAAACCCCCAAAAACCCCCCAAAACCCCCCAAAAAAACAAACCCCAAAAAAACCCCAAAACCCCACCCCAACCCCCCCCAAAAACCAAAACCCCAAATATTTTTTATTTCTTTTCCTTTCACTTGGGAAAACCTTAAAAAATTCTTTTCCCTTTTTTCTTATCCTTTTTAAAAACCCCCTTTCTGTCTTCCTTTTTTCCCCCCCTCTTTCTACTTTATTCCACCTTCCCATTCACCCTTTTAGCCCCAAATTTAATACGGTCTGGGATTTTCACATTTGACAAAAAGAGTAAACACTTTTGCAAAGCAATCTGGTTTTTCCGTCAAACCCCGTCATGTTTCATTGTCAATTTTAAAACAGACAATGCAAAAGCTTCACCCCTGGACATTCTTAGCCTGACGTGCGGGCTCCGACAATGGTATGTTCTTGGTCCCCCGCAAGACAACGTATGATTAGTAACATCTGTCGCGTTGCACCTGAGAGTTGCTACAAACAAATGACTTAAGCGTTCGTTCGAAAGCATGGATTCGTCGAAGTGCAGTTCTAGTCGAAATGCAGTTCTTCTGGTTTTCAGTACAAGACCAACTTTACGTGTTTATGGATGATTCGTGTTGGGTCGGGTGCAGTGTATCGTATGATATTCAGCAAACGATACACATTTGACGCTTTGACAGTTGTTCTCGAATGAGCTGCACATGTTGCACTTTGGGAGTCATCAAACATTGGGGGATAAAAGAGCGACGACTGCTACAGAGCTTTAAGGTAGACTATGTGTGTAATGTTGTTGTTGTATTTAAAACGGCAATATGCAACTGTTGGTAGAACATTACATATATTGCCATGTGGTACAGTGTCGACATTCTATATTGCTAACCAGCATAGTAAAACCAGCACGTATACGGAAGACTAAAATTATTATCATTATGCACAAATGTTAGCGTCACTCCAAATAATATAATTACGCAGATAACCCATTTCTCGTTAATCAAAACATAACTTGGGAACATATTTGATATGTAATGAATATATGCACTTGTGATTTGCATCGATATAAATCGTAGCTGAGCATTGAATTTATTTATTAAATAAAATAACAAATAACTAATAGGTTTTAATGCATCTGTTTATTATCTTAAATTATGAATTATCGTATATCAATGCGGGTATCTGTATCTGCGTTTAAACATAATGCCTTGTTTAATTTTATGAAGGAGAAAACGTCGGCGATGTGTGCGCCATCTTGTTGCCCAACTTCCGCTATTCATACCATGAATCTGCATAAGTCAAAATTAATAATTATAGTTATGCGTGTTAACATGTTTGATGTATCATATGATATAGCATAACATATAAGCAGAGTTTTAATGTAATAAGCAGAGTTTTAATGTAATGCTACAACATAAATCACGTCAGATATATCAGCTTACGTGTCTTACAAGTTGACACCACAATTTCACCAGCTAAGGCTGGACATTGGGTTTATAAGCAAATAAAATGGCTACCTTTATTGACTGAGTGTTTCAACCGCACGTGGCGGAAGGGGGTACCAGTGACGCTCGCCGGTGAGCGTCACAACCGGTCTGGCGCACCCCCGGGGCCCTTGGGGGGCTTTTGGGGGGGAAAATTTCCCTTCCCAAAGGGGAAACCAAATTCCGGCCCCAGTAGTGCATTAGATTGTACTATAGGCTATGTACCCAGTGTCTCCCACTTCCTCATTCCCTCTCACTTTTTTTTTTCAAAGTTTTTCTTTCAAACAGTCTGTTATTGTTACTGTATATTATGAATATTAATTAAATTCAAAGTGTTCTATTCAAGTGTTTTAACAGCGTTTTATGTTTAACTTTAAAAAGTATTTTCTGTTGTTTTAATCGTGCACAACAACTAAGCTTCACGGTAAGCTTTAGTTAATTTGTTGCACGTACAGAAAACTATAATTATTATTATAGTTTTCTGATAAATAAAAGTTACAAAAATGCTGGAACTATTTTAAATTGTGAAAGAGTTAATAGCATACATTAAATGATAACTCTTTTATTCTTTGTAAATACAATCATATTTAAATATACTACGACGTATTTAATCGTCAATAAGTTAATAAATCTACCTACAATATATTAATAATAATATATTCAATGTATGAATAAATAACTGCGATCATTCAATGTTAAGATACTTGTTAAAATTTCTTTACCTTTATTTATACATGTATATGTTATCTAGTATAACCTTTGGTTATAATCTTTTCAATGAGATATTCATTAATGTTAAAAATTTTTTTTAAATAATTAAGAAACACAGTAAATACAAATACAACTACCAAATCAGTATAATCGCGTACATTACCACCCTTTCATACGTGTACACAACACGTGACAAAGTACCTGCATCAGTAAAACAACAATCAAAACACTATAACACATAACGAAAATATCGAATATATCTTGAACTTACATATTTTCCTTTTCATTATATAAGAAGAATTTTGTTCACTTGCATAGTATAGGGTAATGTCTGTTCAGTGCTGTGTGTGACAGGTTCATAGCCTGTTGGTGTTCCTTATGCAAACACTACATGTTGTGTGCACACACATTGATTCCATTTCATAAAGGGGTTTTTTAGCCTTTGTTGTTTTTTTTTAACTTGAAAAAAAAAACCTGGCCCCAAGGGAAAACTTTTTGAAAAAGCCCCCCGGCCGTTAAATTTGGGGGGTTGGGGGCCAGCATGAAACATGTTATCTGCCTTCTTCTACAGCCCACATGTAGGTCTTACGTCGTACTTCTGTGAGTTGGATATTAATCCCTATTTTTTGGCAATCACAGCAGAGAGATTAGAGAATAAATATAAAACGAATAATAATATGTTACGCTCGATCTAATTTCTTAGTTACTCTATTTAAAAAAAATTATATAAAAACCTGAAAAATTCCCTTTTTTGTTTTTAAATTCTAACTTCACTACACCTGCCAACTCTTCTAGCTGTCCAGATATGCATTTGTTTACGGGATCTAGACTGCCTTAGGTATGGAACATAGCATTAATGTTGTACTTTTACACACAAAAACCTATATTACTACAGTCACTACTCAACCCCTGGCACATATACATATTGTGCACAGATGGGAAATAGTATATAATAGGTACATTATACGTCACATGGTGCACACCCATGGTATCAAGCAGCCGCCACCCATATTTTATACACTTGTCAAAATTTCAATTTTCTGAGTTAAGTTGCCAAAATTTTTCTATGGTCACTTCAACATGTCTTCTTTGTGTGACATAAAATATACACTTGTAAAAAAAAGGAGAATGGAAGAGAGAAGCAATGAGACAGGGAGGGAGAGTGAGGGGGTGAGAGAAAATCCCTGAAAGCACATAACCAGCATCAATAGATTAGGAATATAATTTAAGTTGACCGCATGTTAAAATCTAATAATTAGGTTAACACAATGTGGATGAGAAAAACAAGTTTATTTGTTCAAAAATTTATTTTCACCTAGATATCAGTATACATGGATGTTGGATTGTTAACCATTAATACATAAATACATAGCAAACTGTGAATTTCATTATCTCAGTCTATAGCAATAAACAATATAAAGAGAAAATATGCTCACACGCGATACATAAAACACTGGACATAGTTTATCACCTTACAATGTAGTTGCTACCATCTTGTCACATCAACTGCAGTAAGTAATGAATAACCTGTGACAGGTTATATTATCGAGGGTTGACATGGTATCTCAATAAAGCAAACTTGAAGTATGCTGTGCAAAGTTTGGCACACAACTTGTAACCACTCACAAACACTATGTCAGTAGACGGTTCAGCAGAATAAAGACATGTCAACTAAATAAAACAGCCCAACAAAATTACATTAGCCCACCAGAATACAGATGGCCCATTAAAATTAAGATAACCCACCAAAATATATATACAGCCCACCAGAACAAGATAGCCCACCAGATAAACTACCCACCACATATTAAGTCCACCAGAATAAAGATAGCCCACCAGAATATAGACAACCCACTGGATCTCGCATCAAGTTGGTTTTCAACATTAGCTAACATATGTGTAACCACATGGGCAACAGTGAAACCTTACTTAGCCATCGAGACTCTACAAATTCACTTAATGTGTAAATTAAACAGACACTGTACAATGTCATCCATTCTGTGATAAATGACTCCTACATGCAAAGTAACACGTTTAAGAAACTGCAAGACTATCGCATATTTCACATGAATGTTTATACAGTTGATTAAATGAATGTTTAAGTTTAACTGTGCACGTCCTATAAGACATTTGAGTCAAGCAGCAGCATGGTGAGAACAACATATCTCTGCTTGCCAGTATCTGCAGTACTCCACAACCATTAACTTTCAGAAAGACTCATATCTGTGACATTTTCAAAACCAATGTCCCTCACAACTGCTGTTAGCAATATAACTTTGGTTGTATTATTCAAACATATCTCATCCCATGGCCAGTTGAACACAGTGCAAAAAATACAACTATTTACATAATTATATAT
>JAODUO010002552.1:0-24350 GCA_025642075.2 Ridgeia piscesae
GACTACACGAAAATTGAGGACATGTTAAGCATCGATTGGGAAGCGGAATTTTCTAAACATGAGGGAGATGTGCAAGCCCAATGGGACATCTCTACTATAAAAATCAGAGAAGCAGTAGAACGGTGTATACCTAAGAAGGTGATTTCAGAAAGAACAAAAAAAAACAGTACCACTAAATGTAAAAATACGAGCTAAAATCAGAAGAACAAATTGACTGTGGAAGAAATATCTTCTAACTAGAGATGTCCAAGCTTACCAGGAATATTGCAGATTACGCAATCATGTTAGAGGGCTAACAAGATAGGCACAACAAATATATGAAATAAGTATCATTAGCCAAATAAAAGAACATCCTAAGAAATGCTGGCAATACGCCGAGGCAAAAATGAAGACAAGAACTTAATAAAAAATGAATTGAAAGATGACATAACAAACTCAGACTTGGAAAAACCAGAGCTGTTGGCTAATTATTTCTCTTCGGTATTTACAAGAGAACCACAAGAGAATACTCCTGAGGAACATATAATATGTTATAATACAGTGGAAACATGTACTATCCATAGTGGCATAAAAACTAAAAAAACATTTAAATCACCTGGACCTGATGTCGTTCACCCTAGGGTCATAAACGAATTAGCAGAATGCATCAGTATTCCCCTATCAACTATATTTAACACATATCTAACAACAGGCAAACTACCCATAGAATGGAAACAGGCAAATATATCTCTAATTCATAAGAAAGGAAGTAAAACATTACAACAAAATTACCGACCAGTCAGTATAACAAGTGTAGTGGGTAAGATAATGGAATAAATAATTAGAGACACCATCACTGTACAGATGAAAGAAAATTAGCTATTGAGTAAAAATCAGTTTTGTTTTATAAAAGGGCCGCTCAACAGTACTCCAGCTATTAAAGGTATTAGACACATGGACAGAAACGCTGGACAATGGAGGCTGCATTGATGTAATATATTGTGACTTTATGAAAGCATTTGACAAGGTCCCACATGCTAAACTTTTTTTTTAAATCAGAGCTATGGAATAAAGGGTAACAAAATTAACTGAATTATAGATCTACTTGCACATAGAAAACAAAGAGTACGGATTAACAACATATTTTCTAACTGACAGGAGGTGATCAGTGGAATACCACAAGGATCCGTGATCGGCCCTCTTCTTTTTGTTATCTTCATAAACGATTTACCTGACGTTATAAAATATTCTCATATGTTCTTATTTGCGGATGATATGAAACTTTTTAACCCTATTTAAAATGAAGAGAACTGCAACAACCTACAAAAAGATCTCACCTTAGCCGAAAAATTGTCAGAAACATCACTATTGAAATGTCGTCCTGATAAATGTTGCAACATGAGAATTGGATGTTGCTCCATAAGAAATGATGGATACACAATTGGTAAAGATAAGAAAACAATTAATAAAGCAGCAACAGTCAAGGATATTGGAGTAACTTTTGACTCATCACTTAACTTTGAGGCACATATGTCAACAAAATTAATAAAGCCAATTCTATGATGGGGATAATTCGACGCACTTTTGAATACCTAGATGACAAGTGTTTTTCTACGGTTTTGAAGTCTCCTGACCGACCACCTATTGAGTATGCAAACCAGGTATGGAGTCCGTATTTAATGAAGCACATAACAGCACTTGAAAATGTTCAGCGTCGAGCAACTAAATTAATACCTGGATATAAAGAACTTGATTATAAAGAACGCCTAAAAGGTTTAAACCTACCAACTCTTTCATACCGTCGTCTTAGGGGAGACATGATAGAAATTTACAAAATATTAACTGGGAAATATGATTCTTCTGTTACATCAAATTTTGTTACATTATGGGAAAATGACTCAATAATGAGAGGGCACAACCTCGAAATATTTAAAGAAAGATGTCGATTAAACATCCGAAAACAAAAATTTATATACCGATCTACTAATGTATGGGATAGTTTGCCACAGTCTGTGCTAGATGCTCCATCATTCCAATCATTTGAAGTAAGAATTCATAAACTATGGAAAAATCATCCTATAAAAATAATTTTACTGCACCACCTCTACTATGGACTGTGTCACCTTTAAACGCATGCGCAAAGTCTCAAAACAATGCTCAAGACAGAGCTGGCACAAGAGGCAAGAATGCCTAATACTAGCCAGAAAAGGACCTGTAAAAACCTGTAAGAATCTAGCGGATAACTCTGACATTACGTTAGACGTTAGCCCCAACTTGCGATCAAAACAGCCACTAATTAGGGTTTGGCTTAGAAAACGATGGCTTCCACTACTTCCATAACATGATTTTGTTGTAAAATGGCGGCTTCGATCACAGTCATAACATACCTTTTAGTGTTTCGATGCGATAGCACGGAAAATGAGGAGGAGGAGGAGGAGGAGGAGGAGGAGGAGGGGGAGGAGGAGGAGGAGGAGGAGGAGGAGGAGGAGGAGGAGGAGGAGGAGGAGGAGGAGGAGGAGGAGGGGGGAAAAAAAGGGAGAGGGGGGGAAAAAAAAGGGAGGGAAAAAAAAAAAAAAAAAAAAAAAAAAAAAAGGGGGGGAGGGGGGGAAGGGGGGGGGGGAGGGGGGGAGGAGGAGGGGGGGAGGGGGGGGAGGGGGGGAGGGGGGGAGGGGGGAGGGGGGGAGGGGGGAGGGGTGAATTTTTTAATCCCTTTTTTAAAAATTAAAAATTAAAAAAAAAAAAAAAAAAAGGGGGGAAAAAAAAAAAAAAAAAAAAAAAAAAAAAAAAAAAAAAAAAAAAAAAAAAAAAAAAAAGGGGGGGAGGGCCATCATAAAAATAGCACAGTGCGGGGACTCAAGTTACAGGCAGTCACCATAAAGTGGCAGGCATCCATGAAGCAATACAAAAGCAATACACAAGAGCAAAGTTAGCACTAGAGTTGGTGACTGGTAGAGTTACATAATAGGAGAGAGGTCATTATCCACACTTTGTCACATCTACAATGATCGGTCACTTTCTAAATTCTAAACAATAATCATATTTACACATCACATACAAACACACACAAACACACACACACACACACACACAACACACAAACACACACACACACACACACACACACACACACACACACACACAACACACAAAACACACACACACACACACACACACACACACACACACACACACACACAAACACACAAAAACACAAAACACACACACACACACACACACACACACACACACACACACACACACACACACACACACACACACACACACACACACACACGTGGTGGTGTGTGGGAGTGTACATACATTTTTGATCAAGTGAACATCTTGTATATTACGTGAGTAAATAGCTTGTCGGGTATGACTGAACCATGGCAACATACAGGTATAGTGACTCTATTCTTCAGTTACCGAAAACCTGATTGACTATGTCAATAACAAAGTGCATGTGCTAATTCAAATAAGTTACTAAAGGAACATGGTTTGGCAGTCCAGATGTATCATCATCTGTGATGCCAGCACCACTGTCAGAACCTCCACCACAGCCTGAGTCAGGTGCCAGCTGGTTTATGCAAGTGGAACCACTAAAGCAGCAGTTAACTGCTATTTTGACAGCTGCGTTGACATAGTGGGCATCTGTGTGTGACCTTCCTTTGATTCCGCGTGTTGAGGATCGGTGAGAGAAAAATCCCCTGTCCCCAAGAAACACACCAGTCAATGGTTTTCGTGGCGACTTGTATGCTGCAAACAGCTGCGATTCCGTCAGGATTCTGGAATCTTGCGTTGAACCCGGCCACTTGGAAAATGGCAATGCAGTTCATAATCCTCATGTCAGCATCACATATCAACTACAACAGAGACAGATGACACTCATTTAATGTGCATGTTTTTTGTTTATACTTGAGTCAATGTATTTTTTAATACTTTATATTGTGTAGTTATTACTAGTTTGTGCATGAAACAAAACTGTGTTTTACATTTTATTTATAAGTGGTCATTAGCACAGGGATGAAATAAAATTATTTCTTAGTTATTCTCTGTTGAATTTGTAACTGATGCATTTCAAACAGCACTTTATTGTTAAGTTTAAATGACACAGTCAAATAGTACCTGGACATGTTTGCATTTAAACACAGTTATAGCATTAAACATGCAAATACCAAAAAGTGTACATAGGTAATAAGATCCAAGTATCCCACATAATTCCCTTGATCTGTCATAATAAAAACAGCCTTTCCATTCAAGCAATAAACCCCTAGCATGCAAGCATCTATATATCTCTGACCTCAAAGTGTAGCCATGTGTTATCAGCTGCAAGGAGCACTTGAACAAACAATAGTAGGGGATGGTGGCTGGGGGCAGATGTCTGGTTACTAATTGCAGTTAAGTGGCCAGTGCAAATAAGGCAGCTACTTTAATCAGAGGAAACATCAGTGACTGGCACAAGAGACAAAATTAATTGTTTCACAACGTACATTGTATAGGTGTTTCACATAAGTGAATAATTATTATTATTCAAGGACCCTGTATATGTGGTCAAATCAATACATCATCATATTTGTGTCGTTATTACATTATATATTCCTATATAGCTACAGTTGGTATGATGTCAAATGTCAACAATGTAGGCAAGTAATGAAGTTAGAGAACCGAACCTCCCCTCAGACCATACAGAGCAAATATGTGTAGTCTTATTAGCAATAAAACCAAGCTGCTCACAGGTGACAACTAGAACATTTACCCTGCTTTCATTCGTATGACCTCAGTGATAATGGTTTTCTTTCTTACTAAACAATTTGGTCAATTTTCAAATGATCTAGTGAAAATATTGACTGAAGAAAAGCGAATTAAACCTAACTCTTCATGTAATAATAACCATACCCAAATAAAAGTACTTGAAATATTATTTGAAAACAAAATCAAATAATTTAGGGAAGTACTTAAATACAAATTTATACAACCAATTTATTTTAATTAGTATCAGATACAATTACAAATAGTTAATAAATTATTTATGTTTTAATTATGAAGTTGTATTTAAATATATGTTTGATCATGTATTAAATATACGTTATAATGGTTGCTTTGGCACACATACACACTTAGATTCATTTAAGTAATTCAGTAGTTCAGTAAATACGTTATTACCCAGTATGTTACAATAGAGTCACATTGCATAAAGGTTTTGGGAAATTTAAACAATTTGATAAATCACACGTTACCTGAACGTTTATCTTGTGAAAATTCTTCCTGTTAACACATTCGTGCTCGTGAGGACGTGTGTCCCGTCGATGCATGCCCCCACGGTGGGGAAATCCTGCTAGCCGGAGGAACTTAGCGTTCGGTCGGGCGGCTTGATGTTGCGTCGGTAGCTGTGCCTACTCATGCATCCGAGCGACCAAAGCGTTGGTCACATGGTGGATGGTTCGATATGCGGTTGACTGGTCGATGCCGATGGTCTCAGCCACCACGTTCTAGAAACAAACTCGCATACATCCGCAATGCCACTATAACTTGCAGAATAGCCGGCAAGGGGTCGGGGTACTCTAAGTCGTCTCGCAGTTCATCCACGTTTGTAAGGATATCGTGACGGCGAAATCTAAACTTGTATAACTCCACGTCGTCATACATATCCAGTGGATTCTTCCTATCCCGGAATACCCGATTTCGCCTCAAATTCCTCCTGTGTTGACTTCTCCAAACTATCACGGCAGCCGTTTTTCACCACCGCCTAAGAGTAGCACCTCCTAGTTAGCGAGCCTAGAGATAGGCGGTCGCAGAGCGGGCAACAGCCTAACATCGAGCCTATGCGTTGCTCATGCATACCGGATTAGCGAACTTGCGACCTCGCAACCGAGTTATACCCAGTTTCACGAGTTAGTCCCTGGCCATGCATGCGTCCCCAGTGCTCGAGAAGAAGAATATGTATAAATGTTGTTTTTGGGGGGCTCAATGGTTCACACTGTGGAATTGAATTGGGGCAAACGCCTAGATCATACATCACCGCCTTCCCCAATATCTCGGGACGTTTTTTGTCAAATGTTGTGTCTCTACATCTATGTACGGCCCCACGGTAACCAAATATTTGAATTCACTTCATTTCAGACCCGAGTTGTGAGTGATCATTACGAATTTGGGATGGCCCAGTGTATCGGTTATCAGGAAATACTAGTAAAATAACTTAGCAGCAAACACCCTGAGAGCTGGACCTGGCTCCCGGCCTACTACTCCCACGGGCCGGTTTCTTAGACCCTGCTTACGACGTCGTAGCGGGCGATAACTCGTCGAAAGCCTAAAACGTCTAAATTTACGCTAGTTGCGTTTCACGAGTCTGCTCCATAGTTGAACTGAGGCTGCACCCTGTATTTAGCAGGCGTAACTTTACGCCAGCTGAAATATTTACGTGATGCTCCCTAAGTTCGTTGATGCTCCCGACACGCCGGCTCTCAACATATTATTTGTAATGTTTACACTGGATATTCTTTACATTCATCATAGCTTGTCATTTGCTAAGCAACAAGTAAAAAAGGGTGTCTACTGATACCACAAATACAGGGATTCCCCATCGTGACCTAATTAAGTCAATTCGATGTGTTGACGCGAATGCTAAATAAGTTATGTATGTGAGTGGGGAGCGGTGGTCGCGCG
Source organism: Ridgeia piscesae (assembly GCA_025642075.2). Classification (NCBI taxonomy): domain Eukaryota; kingdom Metazoa; phylum Annelida; class Polychaeta; order Sabellida; family Siboglinidae; genus Ridgeia; species Ridgeia piscesae. Next base: position 6,643 of record JAODUO010002552.1, read on the forward strand.
GTAGAGCGCCGGACTGTCAATCGATGAGACGGTGGTTCAATCCCACCTACCGCCGTTTCGAAACTAAGGCAATTTTGTCCACTCCACATTTGCCTGTGTCTTTCGGAAGAGACATTAAAAGCCGGTGGTCCCTTCTATATGGTGTCTATGCCGGGGGAAGTAAAAGATCCCACACAGGGGGTAAATGTTTAGCCTGTAGTCACTCACTACTTCTAGAGAAGAATAACTCCTGCGTTAGCCTAACCTTGGGCTGTTTGGAGGTAACCACCTGAGAACTGAGACATAAGTCTCGCGCTCGAGGCTGGGGCACTTGGGGGCAGGAAGTCCATATTCTCCATGTTGACATATAGAACTTTGATTTGTTTTTGGTTGCAATAATCGGAATGTCCCCAAATAGTGTTTCATACATATAGTTATATTGTTCGAAGGATAATTACAAACAGAAGCAGCGGAACACTTTGCCCGAAACGGAAATCATGCATTTTAATCGATTATTATGGTGGTTGCCATGGCATCGCCGACTAGTACTTGTGTTTGGCGAACTTGACTATTATTAAGAATGCCATCTTTCGCGCAGTACATCCTGTTTTGGGGGAAATGTATGCATGCGTTATGATTACGTGCATTTAGAGAACTTGTCAGATATAAATGCTTATCGAACTGGGCCCAGTTTCATAAAGCCGCGTAACTTTACGCGCAATTATGCGTTCTACTGGTCGCAGCTAACAGCGAATAGTCAATGCAGCTTACGGCAGGTTTCATGAGACCAATTTAGCATTCGCGCCACAAAATCTACTTAGAAATGACCTACTTAGGTCGCTGTGGGGAATCCCTGTATTTGTGCTGTGTCTGAACAACCTTTTACTTTATAGCTGCCGCCTTTGTCGTTCGCATAGCAAATGGGAAGGATATCCAGTGTAAACATAAAAATTATTATGTTGAGAGTGGGCGTGTCGGGAGCATACCGTACATAGTTCAACTTCGGGAGCATACGGAAAATATTTTAACTAGCGTAAAGTTACGCCTGATATATACAAGGCGCAACTAAGTGCAACTATGGAGCAGACTCGTGAAACGCAACTAGCGTAACGTCACGATGTTTATGGCGTTCGACGGGTTATCGCCCGGTACAACGTCTTAAGTACGCTCCATGAAACTGGGCCCAGGTATTTACACCAAATATACCACGCCTGCCCTGAACGGGCATTGAACACGGGTCTCCGGCATGCCAGGCGGATGTGTAGTATCTAGTTTCCGCTCCTGATCAATCTGCACTGGCTGGCGATGGATGTACGAGTCAAACTTCAGATGCTTAGAGTTACGGACCTTGCATTGCCCGGCTGTGTACCACAACATACAAACCATTGTGTAGACCACTGGGATGAACGTTCCGCGTTGCTGGCCTAACCCTATAGAACTTGCAGCCATAGCATCTGATGTCATCTGCACATTCGAGTGCTGCTTTTAAATCTGATCACGATATTTTCCTGTGTGTTAGAAAACGTTTTGCCGGGTGCGAACGTGCGCAACGATCGTTTGAAAGGCGTATTCTAACTGCCACGTAAGGTGACTCATTCTCACCGTAAGGTCAACGCAGCGTCAGCCAAGCGGAACGTGTTCAACGAGTCATACCTGTTTTGTTGGGTTTGACCAATGCTAGACCTTTGGATCAAAGAAGTAGCATTCGACGCGCGGTCTCTGTCCAGTTGACATGTCGCCTCATAACTGTTTGAAAGCAGCGAACATTCAATCTGAGTAACGAACTGTCGGACCTGCGACGATAGCTTCACAAAGTTGCTGCTAATGGTAAGTAATGCGTTTATTGAGTAGTTTTCAACAACATCATTTGAAGAAGAAAATTAAAACGTATTTAAAAAGTCTACATATCGCCTATACACACAGGTAACTGGAGAATACATCTGGCATTATGCCATATTCATGCATCCGTCAGTGTACATCGCACACGCATCGGGCCTAAGCATATCGCTGTCAGCGTTGTTCATCGCAGAAAGTTGTTTCGTCCCGAATGCTATCCAAACCGTACTGCAACAGCTCTCGGAAGTCATGTAATTAGTAAAGTTTGAAGTGTACAACAACATCGAAAGACGCGTGCCGGGCACGGTGTTAAACTCACTCGTCACACACCGCTGCATAAGTGCGGCCGGGTCGTAATCCAATTCCCCAGCTGTAACGCACAGCACGCAATAGAGCATTGTCACATTGCAGATATTATACTAATGTGCTTACCCGACGAAGGTTGTGTTGAATTACAACACTGGGGTAAACACGTTACAAGCGTGTCAATTATGTCGGACGCATATTCAGTGTAGATGTATGTTTCTACCATAAGTCATAATAAAGCTAATATAATTGTGCTATACCGCAGTCTTATTATACAACACGTGCGTTGCAGCCTCTCTTAATACGATGATATTATTTTATTTTTAATATTGTTTATCGTGGTTCCACAACCGATCAATGCTGAAATAAAGTCTTCAGTACTGACTAATTTGGCTTCCGATATTTGAGTTTTCCCTACAGCGAAAATATAGCTATTTACCGCCACTCTCAAACCGACCAACCAATCAACCAACTAACATACCAACGCACCAATGAACCAGTATTAGCCTTTTTCAAATATACATTTAAATAATTGTTGGACATGGCAATTGCATCCAAAAAGCCGTTTGGGATTTTTAATAGCATGTGTTAATCGGACATTAGGTGAGATTGTGATACAATAACCGAATAGCAATTTATATACGGTGATTGCAAGTAGTCATTGTAACATCGTTCACGAGGAATGAAGTAGGTCTCCGGCGATGTGATATCATTTTGAGTGATTTTAGCCATACGCCGTTCGTTTTACATGCAACATGTAGGATGCGAATGCGTTATTGCATTGAAATTCCCACCAGTCATTTATCGTCTTCAAATTGGATCGGGTATATGCGCTCATCCCACGGCTGACATAGTAGCATCTGGTGAAGTCAATTTGCTATTATAATTCTACAATTCGACTCCGATCACATCCAAGGTTTGCGCAGACAATCATCCATAGGCACTGTACCGCAGTGCAACTAGCCAGGGCTTGCGAGAGTTGTGTGTGGCCCTATGTGTAGACTTATGTAAAGATAGCGGTGTAAATGCGTCTATTCAGGAGCCGCCGGCATTACAACCAGGCTGTGGGAATGCAATGCTACGACATTGACGTCGGTAGATTAGTTGGCAGATTAGTTTTGTGTGATGTTTTATGATATCAATTCTTCTAAGTATTCGTAAACTTTCTCTATCTATGCGCCAATATATATCATATAAAATGTTTTGTAGTGGTTTCTCAATCATATGGTATATGATTGAGAAACCATTACAAAACATTTATGTTTTCTCTCTCAAGCTTAACTGCTGCATCTTTTACTCAAATATCGTATCCTTAAAATTCAAAGTAGCAGCAAGAATAACTGCAGTTGTCATGATAGTCTACATGCAACCAAAACATCTGAAAGAAACGTTTGAATGAAGAGATGGTTTATAAAACGGTTGCTTGAAGGAAAAGTTATCTCAGTCATTCATTTTAAAACATACCGCGTGATCGTGTCTGAATACATATTCTCTATGCTAGATTATATCTGGTGACTAGACATATTTTGGCTAAGGGCCACCTCTTCACAAGCCGGTCTCACTCATTCCAGACGAGTGCTTCGGCGTGGTGCACAAGCAAAACGTAGCCTTCTGTCAGCAGGTAATGTTTATTTCTTGTTGTTCAATTGGTTGACAAATGAATCATGCTACTATTACATAGTCAAATACGTTACGTACAATATACTTATTCCTAACAAGGACAATTGTTTTTAACATCTGCGAAACATGTTCTGCAAACAAATCTCCTAACAGAGATACATTGTAAGGATCCAGAAGGAATCACAGATCCCTCTTGAGTGGATGGGAATACTGCCATGGCTAGGAATGCACAATATCACTCACATGGCAATTATATTTGCCGATTCACAAAGTAACTAGCAGGATATATATATATATATATATATATATATATATATATATATATATATATATATATATATATATATTCGGAATGAATTATACTTTTACTTTTACGATCATGTAGAATACTGTCATACCATGTATCATACAAAAATTTATATTTACAAGTTACCACTAATTGAAAAGGAATGAGACGATCATTTTCGTTGCCGCAGTAACTGTAGGACTGTGGATATAGGCCTGACAATATGCCCAAAAACCACTTGCATCAATGAAGGTGGCAAAAAATCAGTTTTAAAACTACGCACATCGGAAGACGGTGGTAGAGGAGGTTGGGGATTTAATAAGATTTAACAAGATTGCCATCTAGAGAATCAACTCTAGATGATAGGTGAACAAGGAAGTTCTCAGACTTATCGGACGCCCTTTGGCTGTTTAAGTTCTTCGCAACCGGGCCTCTATAATTTCTGATTTACTTGGGGGATTATGTATATGTATATGTATATGTATATGTATGCACTTCCTAAATTCAGGGGGATGGTGGCGATGTGCACCAGTGTTTGTGCGCCCATGTTCCGAAATAACGTAGACTAAGCGTTTTTGTGAAATTGTCGGTTTATCATGACATATTTCGCAAGCTCGAAATTGTATTGCCCTAAGAAATTACGCTTGCGTTATGTATACTAGGTTATATCTGACTGATTGTCCGTTAACCAGTAACCCTGGACTTGGCACTAGAGTAATGAAATTGAGACTACTTGTTTTCCGTGGAACACCTTAGCTGTTTACAGCAAGGACAACCAGAACAATCATGAAGAATTAGGTTTACAAATCGATTTGTTCTTAGCAAAAAATAATTATTGTACTGACAAACTAACTATTAATGGTTTTACTTGTCCGCTGGAAAAGTAGACAATTTGACACATTTGTGGAACCATGATATGTATGTTAATTTTATTGTTACACGGGTTATGTGGAAAGTTGCCGCCGGCTGGACACTGTGTAGTTCCTCTGATATGAGTGAGTCAGTGTTTGTTGGCTGTAGACGTTACAGCGTCAATTGGGGATATAGCCGAAAGATGGAGCTGGTCACTTAATAAAGGGACATGTTGTGTACGTTGTTGATGTATGTGTGCAGTGGCCCTCACAGTACGGTCTAATTATACGGAACATAAGCAATTTATTTCAAATGACCTCTAGTTTTCTGCCCTTTATCACTTAAACATTATACTCTCCTTATAACTCATCACAAATATTATAATCATACTGCCCTATGGCAGAGCAGCGTCATGCTACCTAAGTTTATGTAATTTGATGTAAACTTTCTGTCAGCTGTATTGATGAAGTCTTATCAGCAGTTTTATTTGTTTGTTTCTTATTGTCAGTCAACTGGGTCTGCAACATGGAGTCCATGACAGCAAGTCGTGTTTACACTTTTCAGCTGGTGTCTACTGTGTACCAAAAGTCATGCATTGTTGCAATATACAGCTGTTTCGTGCATTTCGTGAGTCACAGCTCACATATTTCAGTATTGGCCACATGCACGGTAGACAAATTACGTTTTGTTTGACCAACAGTACAAAGACTAGCAATGGTGATGTTAGAACATTCCCTTTAAAAGTAAATTTAGTAGCAATGTTGTGGGTTTCAAAATGTGCTGTTCCCGTGGGTTCCTTATTAAATATATATATAATAGGTACAATAATTAAAAAAAATCTATATTATCGCACATTGAAATGGCAATGGTAGAACCCTTTAAAATACAGTAATGTCCATAATAAAACATTTGACTTGATTAATATGTAAATCATTATATATCTTAGCATAATTTCGAATGTCTAGTGTTTCGATGAAACGTTCACATTTGCCATAACTTTGACCTGTAAGGCAAGTTAAGACAAGCCAAAGGTCAAAGTTATGGCAAATGTGAACGTTTCATCGAAACACTAGACATTCGAAATTATGCTAAGATATATAATGATTTACATATTAATCAAGTCAAATGTTTTCCATCCCATTGAGATTGTTGCCGTCTGCGTGGCTTGTTTGTGTATCTCAATGACCCGGAGAGCTATGCCCACGGGAGTTTTGGCTTCTGGCAAGTCTAACCCTGCCTGATAGGTCAGATGATAGAGTCCAGACAAACGACAGCCTGTCAGTCCTCCAGGTTGGTATTTGGGTATGTGGCAAACAACCTCACATCGTAAAACCAACTGTGCTTTTGAAACTGAAACAAGAAACCATACGTCGCAATGTTCTGCGGCGGCGAAGCAGCTTACTTCAGGCATGACCAGTGACATGTCCAGGAATTATTTATGCTGATTAAAAACACAGCAGTATATGTAGTAATATTGCAATGTCATTACTGTAAGTGTTTAAACACATTGATAGGCCTATTGTGACACATCGATAGTTTTACAATTAGTACTTTTTAATAAGTATTCCCCTTTTCCCCGATACGTATGTCCCAGATGAGTGCATATTGCGCAACTGATTTTCCTGTCTGCTTCGGAGTGTACTGCATATTATTTGCCCGACACGACAACAACTATTATTTAATGCGATTACTTTCACTACCATTCGACGAGTTTACAATGGCCTGTCGTGAGAAACTGCACAATTATGTCTTTAGTGTGATGTTATCACTGCGAGCTGTCCCCGCACGCAACGGTTCACCTCGGCTGATTACGCCAGTACCATACCCCTTATTCATATTCACCAAATGAAATCGCTGACGAGGTGTGTAGTTGGTCACCGGCGTTTTGATAGAATTGATTATTTTTAGAGATAACAATCCTCCAGTGACGTTATTATCGCTTTTTTGGTTGCTCTTGCTATACGTGCACATGTTTACAAAGGTCTTCTGAGCATGGGAATATAAACCGATTTGCTGATCATCCTGTTCTGTCGTGCTGGTGTCGCACATAAAAAGGACCCGTATAAATAACTTAGCCTTTATCATTGAGTCGGGCAGATAACATTGAATTTTCTTCGTTGCTGACAAGAAAGTCAGTTGCGCAACATGCACTCATGTGGGATAGGCGGACATAGAAAAGTGCTTGAGAGAATAAATGAGCCTAACTGCAATGCCCGCAACAGGATAAAGATAGTTTCTAACGGAACCAAATCAACTTGTGTGATGTTATGCATAATTATTACAAACTAATCATTTACAATTATGCTATACATGTTCACATATATTGGTAACTCAGAATGAGGGGTCATATTGGGAGATTCCAATAACATATTCCAAAATGTTGACGTTTTACTCATAACGAACTTGTGTGACCAGTAAGCGCCCTTTTCCTTGGTTTGATTAACATTTATAAACATACACATTTAATTTATCGTGTTTTTTGTATCCACTTCTATTCAGAAGCAGAACTATACTTTTACATTCATGCTGTCATATCATGTATCATACAGACAAAATGTATTTACAAGTCACCGCTATATACAGACAATTGAGACGATCATTCCAGTTGCCGAAGTAGCTATGGGACTGTGGATATAGACCTGGCAACATCGGAGGTCGGGGATAGAGGAGGTTGGGGACTTAACAATATTGCCGAACAGAGAATGAAATAGAGACGGTAGTTGAACAAGGAAGTCCTTAAACTTATCAGACGTCCATTGGCTGTTGAAATTCTTCTCACTCGTCCCTCTCTAATTTCTGATTTACTTGGGGGATGCAGCACCATATGCATGCACTACCGAAATTCAGGGGGATGGTGCCCATTTGCAGGATTGTGTCTGCGTCCATGTTCCAATATGACGTAGACTAAGTGTTGTGAAATCGTCGGTTTATTATGACACATTCCGCTAGCTCAGGATTCTATTCAGTGCCCTGAGCAATGCTTTGAGTATGTTAGATTATATCTGGTCACTAGACATATTTTTGCGACTGCCTACAATGAGGTCTCAGTCATTTCAGACGGGGGATTCGGTGTGATAAGCAAGCAAAACGTAACTCTCTATCAGCAGGTCACGTTTTGTTTTCTAGTTGTTCAAATGTTTGCTACATGCATTATGCCACTATGAAATCGTCAAATATGTTTCATATAGTTTGTGGCAGAAAATAATGTTTTCACATTCCGACCATTGCATCAAAGTTTATGTTATTAGCTGGATCGTAGATATGGTAGTTTTCGAGTTCAATGTGGGTGGTTCGTACCAGGCCGACTAAGAATGCTATTATGTAGCGGATCCTAGATATAAATGCACAATACCACTCATATGGCAACAATAATTTAGCGGTATACTAACGAAGTGACTAGCAATAATTGATATATAACCATAACTAAGGCAAATATATTTTGAGCAGTTGTCTATGATCGTCGGAATATGATAGTAGAGTGTATTTATGTAGTTGGCTTAATGCGTTCATGTTCTTCACATATCGCGGCCCTGATCAATAGTCGCCGGTATAGGGCCTGCAAGTGGGTCACGATACATGGCGTGACTGCGCGACTGGAGCTTATTGGGGACTAAGCGAGACTAATTGGGGATTGGACACAAGAATAATATTCTAACGATGGATGACAGTTGTAGCTTCCGACTGATGAATTCAAGGAAAATCAGTTTTTATATATCTTGTGTTATACGTTTCTGATCTTAAATGTCCGATTTAATATTGAGTTTATCAACTATCAAATAGACACCTGTAGCGATTTAGGTATGTGCAAATATATCGAAAACACAGGTATGTGTCTTTTACCGGATTTGCGTTTTACATTGCTGTACGTTGTGGTTTCGATAAGCCCTTATATCTGACAATTTTTAAGTTGTCTAAATGCACACAATCATAACACATGTATACGTTTGGCCCAAACAGGTTGTACTGCGCGAAAACTGGCACTATTCATTATTAGACAAGATCGCCAAACACAAGTACTTGCCGCTATTGCCATGGCAACCAACATAATAATCGATTACAATTCATGATTTCCGTGATCATTGACACTTGCAAAATGTTCCACAGCTTTTGCTTGTAATACTCCTTCGGACAATACAACTGAAATACGCTATTTTGGGACAGTTCGATTATTACGACCAAAGCTAAACAAAGTCCTATATGTTAACATGGAGTATATGGACCTCCTGCCCCCAACTGCCCCAGCCTCGTTTTCGCGCGCGAGACTTGTCGCCCTATAGTAATGTTCCCGCAGACAGCACAGTGCATTGTGACATTACGTCGCCATGTCAACTTTAATTACGTGAACGACAGACGTATTAGAAATGTCATGATCGGTAATCCATTCCTACTATACTGAGGCTGGTGCCAATTGCCTGGCTTGTCTGTCTCAACGGTCCGGAGAGCTAAGCCAGCAGGACTCATGGTTCTTGGCAGGTGTCGCATAGCCTGACGAATCAGAGGACAGACTCCAGACAAAAGACAGCCTGTCAGCCCTCCAGGGGTGTGTTGGGTATGTGGCGAACTACCTCATATCGTAAAACCAACAAGGTTATCGAAACGGAAACAAGAAATAATACTTCGATGTGTTCTGCGGTGTTGAATTATTATATGCACGTCCAAATCTACTCGACAAATAACGAGCCGTGTCAGTGTTATTTCTCGAGCGGCTCGACAAATACGAAATCTTGTCATTCTTCACCAGAACAGGTCAATACTAGCAGGAAACGTCCAACAGCGTCGCATTTACTACACACAATTAGTGTTTCCGCAAATATGCATGGCACGGAAATGTTGTGAAGAGCATATGCATGCATGCACGTCGATCCAGATCTGATTCAAGTTAGCGTTATTTGCCGAGCAGCTCGACGAATCAGAAAAACTCGTTATTTCTTATCAGAATGGATAAATACAGGCAGGAAACAACACAACAGCGTCGATTTATACTACGAAGAATTAGTTTGTCCACATACACACGAACCAATTCGTCATTATTTCTCGAGCAGCTCGACAAATAACGGTCCGAGTTCCCGTTATTTCTGAGAAATAATGACGTGATTCCTTCTTATTGATCGTGTAATGTCGGTGCAAGTCATCCTATCGCGAAGGGGTCACCGGCTGATTACAAATACAATCTCTCACGAGGTGTATAGTCGGTCACCAGTTTTGTGATATAATTTTGAGTGATTTTAGCCATACTGTGTTCGTGTTACATGCAATGTGTAGGATGCGAATGCGTCATTGCATTGACATTTTCACAAGTCATTTATCCGTCGTCTTAAAACTGGGTCGAATAGTATGCGCTCTTCCCACGGCTTCGGTAGAGTATTTAGCTGACTAGTTGTGTACGCTGTTTCATAATATCAAGTCGTCTAGGTGTACGTGGATTTGTTCAACGCATGCACCAATGGATGTCATGTATGGGTTTATCAATGATATTATATTATTATCCCTAGCAAACGTAACCATTACATCGGTTACTCAAATATTGCCTCCTTAAAATTCAGTGTAGCAGTACGAGTAACTGTAGTTTGTGCAAATCATTTCAGGCCGCTGTGCTGTTAAACTTATAATACTAAGGTAGTGTTTTGAACACTAATAGGCACACTATGTCAATGTAACAGAAGATATGCTAATTAAACAATTGCATTTTAGCAAAGGCAATATGGCTTGTAAAATAGCAACTGTCATATAATTTAAGTTGGAATCGCGTGTTAGCTGCGGCTCCGTGTTCACCTTCATGGTCTTCAATGATGATTGCTTACATGCAAGCAATCTATCTTAAATAAACATTTGTGTCAAGAGACGGACATATTCTTTCAATCATTCATTATAAAACATATCGCAATATCGTGCGTGAGTAGAGTCTACTCAGTGCCCGGAGCCATAAGTATGCTATATTTTATCTGATGACTAGACATATATTGGCTAAGGCCCACCTCTCCACAAACCGGGCTCACTCATTCGAGACGGGTTAGCAGGTAACGTTTATTTCAAGTTGTTCAAATATTTGCCACACGAATCACGCTACTATTAAATAGTCAAACACGATACGTACGATACCCTGGCCACTGGCAGAGACAAACATTTTCAACAGTGTGACGGCGACGTGCTACAACCAACAGAACTATTCTGCCCACGACGTGTGTCGGTGTGATTTGGGCTGGACATCGTCCAGTTGCTCTCAACCGTCCTGTGAGATCCTCAACTGGTGTTCAGGCCGCGGACGGTGCATTGCCCACGACGTGTGTCTGTGCGAGTCCGGTTGGACGGACAACAGCTGTTCGATTCCGGACTGTTCCAACCAGAACGACTGCTCTAATCACGGCGACTGTCTACATCCGGGAACTTGCTCCTGTCATCCGGGCAACGAGGGCGCCGACTGCTCAGGCAACACCAAATGTACAGCGCTAGATAACTGCAATGGCCACGGACTCTGTCTAGCCGAGTCAGAGTTACAGGACAACAAGAAGCAAAGTGTGATCAAATGCAGGTACGACAAACGCAAAGAGCTGTGCGAATATAACCGTATTTTTATTTCTAATTTAGATAAGGATATGCCTAAGGCGAGAAAACTGCTTGTGTGCATGTGCATTTGGATTGGATTGGCTGTAGAAAACATTGCATGTTCTAGCAAGTGTCTAAATAATTAGACACGTCTAATCCAGGATTAATGTTTATAGTTATGTTATGCTTGCAAATACACAGCAAAGTAAGTTAGTTAATTTTGCACTCGTGATAGTCGTATTTTATCCCAGTGGTAAACATTTAATCGGATCACTTATTTGAAGATTTATTAAATGCGGTTTTATATACAGCGTTGGAAGACTGTATTTAAATGCCGTTTAATGCACACGTACAGCATTACGTTGTATTTAACTGGTTTTGGTTGTTATGTACTCATATATTTGTATAACCACATGAAACGTTAGCAAATGATGTGGGCGTGTTTCATATTTTATAACTATTTTACAATTTGGTGGTGGTCGGAATGTTATATTAATTGAATATATCCAAGGTTTTACGAAGTAACACAACAACAGTAGTGCGTGAGTTCACTATTGTCGTAGATTAACGCAATATAAGTTGAATATATATATTTTTTTTAACAATTGTGTGACGGCTACGTAGATTTCGCATGTATGTACGATATCAATAAATGCTTGATAATTGTAATGATTGTTTTTATTTGTGATAAAGTACACATTTAAACACGTTCTGATTATAGTGTATGTACGTAAGTTTGTGTATATATATATATATATATATATATATATATATATATATATTGTGTGTGTGTGTGTGTGTGTGTGTGTGTGTGTGTGTGTGTGTGTGCATGCATGGGTGCATATGCATGTTGTATATACATTGATCGTATTGCGAAAATGCGTACGTAGCGTGTATGCATATATTTATGTATGCATGCATGCATGTCTAATATATATATATATATATATATATATATATATATGTGTGTGTGTGTGTGTGTGTGTGTGTGTGTGTGTGTGTGTGTGTGTTTGTGTGTATGTATGCGTGCGTGCGTGTGTTTTGTGTGTGTGTTGGTTTGTATGTGTGTAACCACCAGATTGTTCCTGTTAGTGAAAAATATGGCCGAATTGTTCGTTGTTTTATGATACAAGCATAACATTTGGCACACACTTAGATTTCATAATTACAAAATATATGGATATGGGGCCATCTCAGATGTCGCCCTTGAAGGCGTTTGCGGCAATATTCCAAGATGGCCGCTGTAAACATATTTTCTCATATATTAACAACTGCTTTAAGTAAATCAGTCGTTTTGGTATCTATTACAGGTTTCTGGGGACCACCATTTAAACTAAATTACGTTTGACCTTCTCCGACATTCACATCCGCCATTTTTAAAGAAGGCCGCCAAAACTAATGATCCTATATCTCATGACCTACGCCACTTATAGCAGTAATTTTGTTGTCAAAATATAGGTATGTGGACAGCCGATTTCAGTGTTGTGAAATATTTTGTATTTGACCTTCGTTGACCTTCTTATCCGCCATTTTATCAAATGACGGCCGTTAAGACGAATATTTTCAATACCTTTAAAATGCTTCAGTCAGATCCGCTACATTTGTGTCAAAATGAACTGTGGATTGCATTTGGTGCTCGGAGGAACTTCCGATATTTACCGCCCCGTGATATGGCCAACGCACTGGGTCTGGACCGTTGTGTTACTTTGTCAATGTTTCATGCCTTCACTGGTGTCATGTTTTGGAAGCATGGACAAACGGACTGCATGGGACATGTGGAGTGCCTATGATGAAGTCACATAAGCTTTATGTGCTTTGGCTGCTACCCCGGAGACAGTAGATAATTGGCTGTGTCCACTGAAACAATTGCTAGTCTTGCTGTATGACTGTACTAGCAGCCAGCAATTTGTCAACTGAGCGAGAAGCAGTTCACACAAAAAGGTAGAGCTATTGTCCTCCAATACACAAAGCGGGCTGCTCACAAAGCCGGTCACTTTTGAGCACAGACGATGATCGCTACTTCGGAGCTTCCATCTCCAAGTGAATGGGGTGGAACAGGAATGATAATGACAGCTGGAAATATGCTGGACAACGCTTTCTGAAGCGACACAAGATTGTTGTGAACTATTGCGCTGTGGCTGTAATAAAGGCTGCATAGGACTATGCAAGTGCCCCAAGAGAGGACTTCAATGCACTCCTCGTTGCTACTGTGGTGGACTGTGTGCTAATAGCTAGTGTGTGACACAGTAAACATCAAGACATATAGTAACTAAGAAGTGTTACATTTTGCATAGGACGTTTTGGCAATGGACAATGTGTAAACTCTTATCGAGTGGTATATACACATGTGTTACATGCATACTGAACTGTCACACCGACGTAGTAGGTTTCTGCTGTGGAATGTGTCTGCTGACATGTCACAAAACTATGATGCTACCATTGTTATACTAATAAACAATTAATTAAACCTGCAAATAGTTTTGAAGGTAATATAAAAGTTCATAAATAGCAAGAAGGGAACGACTTGTGATACTCCTCTCTAGAATATAACCTAGTTAGTTAAATAGCGTTTAATGGAAGCCATTACAGAAGATAACCGCCATTTATAGTCGCCATCTTGAAAACGACCGATACGAATGTCCGCCAAGATCAAAAGCAGCATATTTAAAATAGCAGCATGTAAAACCTTAATGTTGACACTAACGGTATCTCTCTAGGTGGTTTATTCTTAAGATTTGAGAAAACTTTGATTTGAAAGGCGCCATCTTTAAATATGGCGGATTTTGAAGTTGGAGTGGAAATTACAGTTTGACACAAATGTAGTGGTTCTGACTGAAGCATTTTTTAAAGGTATGGACAACATTCGTTTTAACGGTCATCACTTGATAAAATGGCAGATACGAAGGTTGGCCAAGGTCAAATGCAACATATTTCACAACAATGAAATCGGCTGTCCACATATCTATATTTTGACAATAAAATTACTACTCTAGGTGGCGTAGTTCTTGAGATATAGGATCATTAGTCTTGGCGGCCGCCATCTTCAAAAATGGCAGATGTAAATGTCGGAGAAGATCAAACGTACTAGATTTGAAATGGCGGTCCCCGCATGCCTATATTACACACCAAAACGACTGGTTTACTTGAAGCAGTTGTTAAGATATGAGAAAATAGGTTTTCCATCTTGGAAAATAGCCACCAACGCCCTATATCCAAATATTTTTGTAATGATGAAATCTAAATGTGTGCCAAATGTCATGCTTGTATCATAAAAGCACAATTCATTCACATATCGGCTGGGCTATATGCAAAATGTCAGCCAGATACGTGCAAAACTAGATGTAGATGTGGGTCTACAAATAAAAACACAAAGAAACAAATATTTAGATTCGCCTCTTTTAATACACGTAACTGATGTAGGTATCGTGAGCGGTATTTACCTTGTTTAGACTCGTGTCTTTCAAAATATATAACCTATGTATGTATTGTGAACAATGGTAACCTTGTTTAGACTTCTTCCTATTACGAATTAGGGAGGGAGGGAGGGAGGGAGGGAGGGAGGGAGGAGGGGAGGGAGGAGGGAGGAGGGGGGAGGGAGGAGGGAGGGAGGGAGGGAGGGAGGGAGGGAGGGAGGGAGGGAGGGAGGGAGGGGGGGAGGGAGGGAGGAGGGAGGAGAGGGAGGGAGGGAGGGAGGGAGGGAGGGAGGGAGGGAGGGGAGGAGAGGGAGGGAGGGAGGGAAGAGAGAGGAGAGGGAGGGAGAGAGGAGAAAAAAGGAAGAGGGAATATGAGAGAGAGAGAGGAAGAGAGAAAAGGTAGCACAGTGCGGGGACTCAAGTTAAGGCAGTCACCATAAAGTGGCAGGCATCCATGACCAGGGCAATCATACTACAAAAGCAATACACAAGAGCAAGGTTAGCACTAGAGTTGGTGACTGGTAGAGTTACATAATAGGAGAGAGGTCATTATCCACACTTTGTCACATCTACAATGATCGGTCACTTTCTAAATTCTAAACAATACTCATATTTACACATCACATACAAACACACACAAACACACACACACACACACACACACACACACACACACACACACACACACACACACACACACACACACACACACACACACACACACACACACACACACACACATACACACACATATACACACATACACACACAAACACACACACACACACACACACACACACACACACACACACACACACACACACACACACACACACACACACACAAAACACACCCCCGTTTTGGTGTGTGGGGGTGTACATACATTTTTGATCAAGTGAACATCTTGTATATTACGTGAGTAAATAGCTTGTCGGGTATGACTGAACCATGGCAACATACAGGTATAGTGACTCTATTCTTCAGTTACCGAAAACATGATTGACTATGTCAATAACAAAGTGCATGTGCTAATTCAAATAAGTTACTAAAGGAACATGGTTTGGCAGTCCAGATGTATCATCATCTGTGATGCCAGCACCACTGTCAGAACCTCCACCACAGCCTGAGTCAGGTGCCAGCTGGTTTATGCAAGTGGAACCACTAAAGCAGCAGTTAACTGCTATTTTGACAGCTGCGTTGACATAGTGGGCATCTGTGTGTGACCGTTCCTGTTGATTCCGCGTGTTGAGGATCGGTGAGAGAATATATACCCACTGTCCCCAAGAAACACACCAGTCAATGGTTTTCGTGGCGACTTGTATGCTGCAAACAGCTGCGATTCCGTCAGGATTCTGGAATCTTGCGTTGAACCCGGCCACTTGGAAAATGGCAATGCAGTTCATAATCCTCATGTCAGCATCACATATCAACTACAACAGAGACAGATGACACTCATTTAATGTGCATGTTTTTTGTTTATACTTGAGTCAATGTATTTTTTAATACTTTATATTGTGTAGTTATTACTAGTTTGTGCATGAAACAAAACTGTGTTTTACATTTTATTTATAAGTGGTCATTAGCACAGGGATGAAATAAAATTATTTCTTAGTTATTCTCTGTTGAATTTGTAACTGATGCATTTCAAACAGCACTTTATTGTTAAGTTTAAATGACACAGTCAAATAGTACCTGGACATGTTTGCATTTAAACACAGTTATAGCATTAAACATGCAAATACCAAAAAGTGTACATAGGTAATAAGATCCAAGTATCCCACATAATTCCCTTGATCTGTCATAATAAAAACAGCCTTTCCATTCAAGCAATAAACCCCTAGCATGCAAGCATCTTTTTCCTGCCTCAAAGTGTAGCCATGTGTTATCAGCTGCAAGGAGCACTTGAACAAACAATAGTAGGGGATGGTGGCTGGGGGCAGATGTCTGGTTACTAATTGCAGTTAAGTGGCCAGTGCAAATAAGGCAGCTACTTTAATCAGAGGAAACATCAGTGACTGGCACAAGAGACAAAATTAATTTTTTCACAAGACATTTAATGTTTCACAAATGAATAATAAAATTATTCAAGGACCCCGTATATGTGGTCAAATCAATACATCATCATATTTGTGTCGTTATTACATTATATATTCCTATATAGCTACAGTTGGTATGATGTCAAATGTCAACAATGTAGGCAAGTAATGAAGTTAGAGAACCGAACCTCCCCTCAGACCATACAGAGCAAATATGTGTAGTCTTATTAGCAATAAAACCAAGCTGCTCACAGGTGACAACTAGAACATTTACCCTGCTTTCATTCGTATGACCTCAGTGATAATGGTTTTCTTTCTTACTAAACAATTTGGTCAATTTTCAAATGATCTAGTGAAAATATTGACTGAAGAAAAGCGAATTAAACCTAACTCTTCATGTAATAATAACCATACCCAAATAAAAGTACTTGAAATATTATTTGAAAACAAAATCAAATAATTTAGGGAAGTACTTAAATACAAATTTATACAACCAATTTATTTTAATTAGTATCAGATACAATTACAAATAGTTAATAAATTATTTATGTTTTAATTATGAAGTTGTATTTAAATATATGTTTGATCATGTATTAAATATACGTTATAATGGTTGCTTTGGCACACATACACACTTAGATTCATTTAAGTAATTCAGTAGTTCAGTAAATACGTTATTACCCAGTATGTTACAATAGAGTCACATTGCATAAAGGTTTTGGGAAATTTAAACAATTTGATAAATCACACGTTACCTGAACGTTTATCTTGTTAACACATTCGTGCTCGTGAGGACGTGTGTCCCGTCGATGCATGCCCCCACGGGGGAAAACCTGC
>JAODUO010002553.1:0-32500 GCA_025642075.2 Ridgeia piscesae
GTAAACGGATGCATCAGCTTTGAAACCTCCGCGCCACAGAATGTCATCTACACGTGTACATGTACTCATTCCTCTTACGCAGTTTGTGCTAGAGGCAACTTGAAATTAGACAACATTTAATACAGTCGCACATACCTGACCAATGCCTCTGTCCTTTCCTGTAGTGAACCTACCTTCCACACAGTCTCGCTCTTCTGGCAGCCGTCTCGATTTTCCACAACTGGCGAGTTTATATAATAACGTGAGTGATCAATTGTTGTATTAATGGGTGGGCCTGTGGTTAAACAGTTGCCTCGCCAACGTTGCCACGCCTTTTCACCGTGGATGCCGTCGTCAGACATATATGACGTTTTAGTTGATTTAGCTCTCACGATGGCCTTGCACTTTTTCACCTGGAAAACACGACGAATTCAGGAACAGGAATGGCTTTAGCAAATGTACTGATGTAACAGAATAATGTCGTGTATTGAGACATGACATACACGCTCTTTTTTTAAATTCACGCAAAACTAGCATCGCAACTTCACCTATAATGCACCCATTGCGGTAAGCATGCCTATATACATAAATACATACATACATACATACACACATACACACATACGTACATACCTACATACATACATACATACATACATACATACATACATACATACATACATACATACATGCATGCATGCATACATACATACATACATACATACATACATACATACATACATACATACATACATACATACATACATACATACATACATACATACATACATACATACATACATACATACATTATACATATATACATACATACATACATACATACATACATACATACATACATACATACATACATACATACATACATACATAAATACATACATACATACATACATACATACATACATACATACATACATACATACATACATACATACATACATACATACATACATACATACATACATACATACATACATACATACATACATACATACATACATACATACATACATACATACATACATATCCGTTATCTTTTGCCAGGTAATCATTCATAAACATGAGGAATGTAGTTCATTCTTCCGAACGGTTGGAGAACTTTGGGTTCAATATTTCAAAATATTTCAAAATGCTACATGTGGAGTTCTATCCGCTGAAATTCATGTTGTTCTGCATGATTGTAAAGATATTTATGCCGTCTGCATGAAAACAGGTTTGCAATAGAGTTGTATCTACCTGGAATCGACTACATGAATATATAGTTAAATTTACATCGATACATAATTTAAGAAACCTCTGCTATCAAAACACTTTGATTCTGCAACAAAGTTCGATAAACACCTGGAGTAATCAACATGATTGGAATGTCTAAGATAATATTCCAAGGTGTAAGATTATTCCAATGGATCTTAATGTATGTAATGTTCGACATGTTGTAAAGTGCCATGATCAGTTTTTAATTGGATGTGGCGCTATCTTAAATAAAATATATTATTATTATTGATATTATTGATATTATTGATATTATTGATATTATTGATATTATTGATATTATTGATATTATTGATATTATTGATATTATTGATATTATTGATATTATTGTATTATATATTATTGCTATTATTGCTATTATTGCTATTATTGCTATTATTGATAGTATTGATATTATTGATAGTATTGATATTATTGAAATTATTGATATTATTGATAGTATTGATATTATTGATATTATTGATATTATTGATATATTGATATTATTGATATTATTGATATTATTGATATTATTGATATTATTGATATTATTGATATTATTGATATTATTGATATTATTGATATTATTGATATTATTGATATTATTGATATTATTGATATTATTGATATTATTGATATTATTGATATTATTGATATTATTGATATTATTGATATTATTAGTAGTATTATTATTTTGGATGCAAGTTACCAAATAGTTGCAACGTCGAGAAATGTGACAGGCCTAAATGTCCTGCCCTGTTCCTCATTAGAAAGAAAGTTATACTAATGATGTTCTCATGTAACGGATATGATTTTTTCTTTCGTGAAACGAGGTTGCAGGTTTTTATATTTCACTTACGGTTGTCGTATAAATCCGTTGACACACCCAGTGTTTTTTCGTGTAACATGTTATTGTCGTTTCAAGTTGATATTTCTTTTATCTACGCAATAATAGTCACAAGTATTCGTGTGCCTAAGTGTAATACATAACATTCAAAGGTAGTCTACATGATAAATAAAAATATGCAGTGAATCAACGTATACATATGGATGGATATATTAACGTGCATATATATATATATATATGTACGTTAACATATCCATCTCTGTCATATCTCTCCCTCTCTTCTCTCTCTCTCTCTCTCTCTCTCTCTCTCTCTCTCAATCTCTCAATTTCTCTCTCTCTCCCTCTCTCTCTCTCTCTCTCTCTCTCTCTCTCTCTCTCTCTCTCTCTATATATATATATATATATATATTATCTCTCTCATATATATATATATGTCTCCCCCCTCTCTCTCTCTCTCTGTCTTTTGTTTTCTGTCTCTGTCTCTGTCTCTGTCTCTGTCTCTGTCTCTGTCTCTGTCTCTGTCTCTGTCTCTGTCTCTGTCTCTGTCTCTGTCTCTGTCTCTGTCTCTGTCTCTGTCTCTGTCTCTGTCTCTGTCTCTGTCTCTGTCTCTGTCTCTGTCTCCTGTCTCTGTCTCTGTCTCTGTCTCTGTCCCTGTCCCTGTCCCTGTCCCTGTCCCTGTCCCTGTCCCTGTCCCTGTCCCTGTCCCTGTCCCTGCCCCTGCCCGCTGCCCGCTGCCCGCTGCCCGCTGCCCGCTGCCCGCTGCCCGCTGCCCGCTGCCCGCTGCCCGCTGCCCGCTGCCCGCTGCCCGCTGCCCGCTGCCCGCTGCCCGCTGCCCGCTGCCCGCTGCCCGCTGCCCGCTGCCCGCTGCCCGCTGCCCGCTGCCCGCTGCCCGCTGCCCGCTGCCCGCTGCCCGCTGCCCGCTGCCCGCTGCCCGCTGCCCGCTGCCCGCTGCCCGCTGCCCGCTGCCCGGCCCGTGCGCGTGCCTGCGTGCCCGTGCCCGTGCCGGCCGTGCCCGTGCCCGTGCCGGCCCGTGCCCGTGCCGCGTGCCCGTGCCCGTGCCCGTGCCGTGCCCGTGCCCCCGGCGCCCGTGCCGTGCCCGTGCCGGCGTGCCCGTGCCCGTGCCCGTGCCTGCGTGCCCGTGCCCGTCCGTGCCCGGGGTCCTGTGTGCCCGTGCCGTGCCCGTGCCCGTGCCTGCCGTGCTGCCGTGTCCGTGTCCGTGTCCGTGTCCGTGTCCTCTCCCTCTCCTCTCCTCTCCTCTCCTCTCCTCTCCTCTCCTCTCCTCTCCTCTCCTCTCCTCTCCTCTCTCTCCTCTCCTCTCCTCTCCTCTCTCTCCTCTCCTCTCCTCCCCCTCTCCTCTCCTCTCCTCTCTCTCTATGTATGTATATGTATATGTATATGTATATGTATATGTATATGTATATGTATATGTATATGTATATGTATATGTATATGTATATGTATATGTATATGTATATGTATATGTATATGTATATGTATATGTATATGTATATGTATATGTATATGTATATGTATATGTATATGTATATGTATATGTATATGTATATGTATATGTATATGTATATGTATATATATATATATATATATATATATATATTATATATATATGTGGGTGTGTATCATTCTCTCTCTATCTATCTATCTCTCTATCTCACTTTCTCTATCTCTCTCTCTCTCTCTCTCTCTCTCTGATTTTGACTTTGACTTTGACTTTCTCTGTCGGATGATCTGTGTAATGTAATGACGTATTGCAACTGCAACAATTTTATTGACTGATGTCGATACCTAAACTTTTCGAAGCAGATTTTGTATGCGAGGAAATTCACCATGCGAAATATGTCTTTCTTCCCGACTTTAGGGGCATGCTGATATCTCTTCCGGCATTTCTCTGTCAATTTCTACTCTTTTTCAAGTGTGAGTCTAACCTTCTTTAGTTCTTGGTAACACCTCGCTCACTCCCGCTCACTTGCTTCCTACCATGTTCCCCTCTGTTTTCTGGTTATACAACTGGGTTGGGGAGGTAGGAGGTGTTCCTGTGGCGGCCAAAACTGGGTTCTCAACTATAAACATACATTCAATAAAGCGACAATATCTGTCTTCCAGAAAACGATCATACCGTTAGGTCATTGCGACATGTTATAATTTGTGTCTCTACCTAAAAAAACTTTGGTTTCTTTCCCACGTATCCAACTAATATACCTAAATATCTAATAGTTAGATACGTGATCCTTCATGTCCACTGCGGTTGAAACAAGGCGCATGTCCATCTATCGAAGCTTGCTGTCCCGGCCAGGAGATTCGGGTGCTGTCTGTTCTCATCGAGGGACGCTGGCTCAGTCAGAATTAGTTACAGTGCGTCAGTGGACGACATTGTAGGATTGTGAGTGGTTAGTAAATTACGCAACGCTCTCCTGGTAGTTAGGATGTCAAATACAAATGTATTATATTCAATAAAACGACAATTTATGTCTTCCGGAAAACGATCACCTCATTAGTTCATTGAACCATGTTATAATTTGTATCTCTACCGAGAAAACTTTGGTTTCTTTCCCTCGTATGCGACTAACATACCTTGTCCTCCATGTCCAGTGCGGGTGCAATACGGTGCTTGTAAACCTACCGAAGGTTGCCGCCCTGGCAATCGGTTGCTGTATGTTATGGTCTCATCGAGGGACGCTAGCACAGTGGACGACGTTGTAGTATAGCGAGTGGTTGGTACACTACGATACGGCAAGTCATCGCGTTAGCAGAAGGTGTAGGAGATATTAATCGTCGACCTTCCTCCCCCCCACTGTGCGACATGCAAGGGCACCGCTACTGTAAGTAGACCTGTCGCCGGTTCAACTATAGGTTGCTAGGCAACCAGCAGAAAATAAAAAACAATTTAATACATTGTATATGTGACGTACTGTCCCTAGTTTGAAAAGTCTGGGCTCGTTTATTCATATGGTGGTATCACTTCATGTCCTGTATGTAGGTCACATAGGTCTTCCACCAATACAAAATTGTAGTTCACTCATCGCTACCATGTCCAATAAGTAGGTCACATAGGTCACTTTCTCCAGGTATGGAACTTACATATGTCGTGCGTGCGTATACGTGTGCGTTTACGTGTGCATTTTAGCGTTCGTGTGCGCGTGTGTGTGTTCGTGTCCGAGTACGTGTGCATGTGTGTCCGCGTGTGTCCGTATGTATCCGTGTGTAACCGTCGAAATTCCTCCATCCGACTGTGCTGGACGCCGCTACGGTAAGTAGGCCTGTCACCGGTTCAACTATAGGATGATAGACAACCAGCAGCACAGCATTGTTTCTGTGGCATTGTGTCCCTAGCCAGACAAGTCTGGGAACGTTTATTCATATGGTTGTATCACTTTATGTCTAGTACGTAGGTCACATTGGTCTTCCACAAATACGTTGTAGTTCACGCGTCGCTACAATGTACGGTATGTAAGTAACATAGGTCACATTCTCCACGTATGGAACTTATATATGTCGTGCGTGCGCGTCGCGCGTACGCGGTCGCGTGTCGCGTGTCGCGTGTCGCGTGTGCGCTGTGCGCGTGCGTGTCCGGTGCGCGTGTCCGTGTCCGTGCCGTGTCCGTGTCCGTGTCCGTGTCCGTATTTATCCGTGTCCGTCGACTTCCTCCATCCGCTGTGCCGTGTCAGTGCCGTCTGTGTCCTGTGTCCGGTTCAATTATGGTTGTAGACTCCGCGTATTACCCCCCCTCTGTGTCTTATTTTTTACTACTTTCTAAAATGTCAAGGGTCGTGTCTGTCGTGCGTGTCTGATGTCTGTGTCGTGCCCGTGCCCTGTCTGTGCCCGTGTCCTTGCGTGTCGTGTCGTGTCTGTGCCCGTGCCCGTGCCCGTGCCCGTGTCCGTGTCCGTGTCCGTGTCCGTGTCCGTGTCCGTGTCCGTGTCCGTGTCCGTGTCCGTGTCCGTGTCCGTGTCCGTGTCCGTGTCCGTGTCCGTATTTATCCGTGTGTAACCGTCGACATTCCTCCATCCGACTGTGCGACGTGCAAGGGCACCGCTACTGTAAGTAGACCTGTCGCCGGTTCAATTATAGGTTGCTAGACATCCAGCAGTAAATATAACCCCCCCAAATACGTGTGTCTTATTTTTTAAACTACTTTTTAAAATAGTCAAGGGTCGATTCTGTCGAGCGTTTTGATTGGCTCTTGCGGGTGAAGAAGGGTTTTGATCAGTTGTTGCGCAGGAAGGGTAGAAGGTCAAAAACGAAGGTCAACGTTACGCTCTTAACGCAGCGTCCTATGCAGTGTGCCCGCTCTCTTGTTTGTTACGATGTCAACTACAAATATATTATATTCAATAAAACGACAATTTATGTCTTCCGGAAAATGATCACCCCATTAGGTCATTGGACCATGTTATAATTAGTATCTCTACCGAGAAAACTTTGGTTTCTTTCCCTCGTATGCGACTAACATACCTTGTCCTCCATGTACAGTACAGGTGCAATACGGTGCTTGTAAACCTACTGAAGGTTGCCGACCTGGCAATCGGTTGCTGTATGTTCTTATCGAGGGACGCTAGCTCAGTGCACGAAGTAGTAGTATAGCGCGTGGTTGGTACACTACGATACGGCAATTCGTCGCGTCAGCTGAAGGTGTAGGACATATTAACCGTCGACCTTCCTCCCTCCCTCCGAATGTGCTTTGTGCAAGGGCACCGCTACTGTAAGTAGTCCTGTCGCCGGTTCAACTACAGGTTGCTAGGCAACCAGCAGTAAATTAAAAAACAATGTAATACATTGTAGGCTGTGGGTATTGGTCCGGGTCCGGACGTGCACGAAAGTAGCTATAGCTCCGGCACTTTAAATGCGCATGCGCACCTTCCGGAATATCCGGTAAATTGTTACACACTGCCGCCTACCGGAATCTACTGTAGCTTCGACATTGACTGCCTGACACCGTACGAATGTACTATAGCTCCGGCACTAACTGCCGGACGCCATACGAATATACTATAGCTCCGGCACTGACTGCCGGACGCCGTACGAATCTACTGTAGCTCCGGCACTAACTGCCGGACGCCGTACGAATCTACTATAGCTCCGGCACTGACTGCCGGACACCGTACGAATCTACTATAGGCATACCTCCCGTATATGCTATACAATGAACAGAAAAGCGACTTACTTAAAATAAAAAAATTGGCAGCCTCAATACAAATTGCATGATATCATCATAATATATAATAAACATGAAAGGCTAATAAATCTTGTTCAGGACATATTTTTACACATCTTTGTAAAAAAAGCAGGTGTATATGTAAATAGAAAGACAAACCAATTTCTTTACACAGCACTACCAAAAAACAGTTGTGTATGTAGAATATGCTTATTAATGCATAGAACTTGTAAAATGTAAAACATTTGTAAACATACATAGACCTCACTAAATGTAAAACATTTTTACAGGTGTATCTAAATGTAAACCATCATTCACCAAGCTTAACCAGTAACAAAGAGTAGAAAACATAGATAACATTCATTCGTTCCTGTCGCAGTGTATCAATCATGTTGAGAAACATTTATTCTTATGACTAGAGTGAAAACCCAGACAACATAAATAAAAACATTTACATCTCAGGTCTTGCACTTGCAACAAAACCAGTATGTTGATTCAGGTGGCTTCGTCATCTTTGGCTTGGTGCACCTGTAATGTAACCATGAAAGGCATCGGTCACAAAAGACACAGTTATCACCCTCCTCTTCTATTTCTTCATGGCATGTGCCACAATGCCACAAGGGGTTCTTCTTTAGTGCAACCAGCATCTGTTTCACCTGGTGCCATGCTGCTGG
Source organism: Ridgeia piscesae (assembly GCA_025642075.2). Lineage (NCBI taxonomy): Eukaryota > Metazoa > Annelida > Polychaeta > Sabellida > Siboglinidae > Ridgeia > Ridgeia piscesae. The sequence continues at coordinate 7,941 of JAODUO010002553.1, forward strand.
TGTGAACAGTTCCTTGACGCTGTTGATGGAGACGCAGTCTTCCAGGAGTGATGGTGAGACGGTGTCACAGACGTCTGTCGTCTGTTTCACCTGGTGCCCTGCTGCTGGTGTGAACAGTTCCTTGACGCTGTTGATGGAGACGCAGTCTTCCAGGAGTGATGGTGAGACGGTGTCACAGACGTCTGTCGTCTGCAGCTTGCTGCCTTCCGCAAGTGCAGCACTGGCCCTTTCTTCGCCAACCAAACAAGTCAGCGTGACTATAACAGATACATAACACATTAAAAAACAATACCATTGGCTTCTAAATTATACTAACTTTTTGTATACATATAAATACCACCATCAACATGTATAGGCAACAGTGGTCCTGGTAATAGTATGCAATATACAACGTACAATATAGGCTTTCTATTACACCCTTACACAATTTCTTCTCGCCGAACGGCCTTCGGGCATATGGCAGCTGATGGAAGCGTTTCCGCTTACACGGCTGGCCAATCACCATCTTTTCTAGACATTTCGGGCGTCCACGCTTCCTCATTACAGATGAAGAAGCTGACAGAGCTGAAACCCATTCATTTCATCATTAGTTATTTATTAGCAACGTTTTACATAATATAATCAGTTACCCAAAAATATTGTGTGAAACAGAGTGTGATATCAATGCACCATGGTAATAAACACAATGACAGATTAAAAAAAATAGCCAGTGATCATAAACAAATACTACTACATATGATCTCACCTGTCAAAAATAGCCAGTGATCATAACATTAAACCCCAGCCATAAAATACTACTACATATGATCTCACCTGGCATACCTCTGGAATGCACTTCAGCAACTGTCACAACTGTTGCACTGGAGACAGGAGCAGCAGTTGTGGTCCCACTCGACGGTGCTGTCAAAAAGAAATAATGTGTTAAGTAACATGAATGTTAAAAGTACCATAGTAATCCCACACAATGACATTTTTTAAGGTCAGGTATAACCCCCTAAAAAAATTCATAAAATATAATGACATTTAGTTATTCTTCTAGACATTAAATGAAACCTAGAAATAGTAATGATTGCATAAAAGTACCATAACATCTAACATGAAATGAAAAATATATAATGGTTAGCGCTTCACCCACGTAACATGATGTATATTTGTTAAAACATAAATAGTTGCATATGAATCAACGTACTTGGCACATGGCTTGACCATTGGTCATGCAGGTCCTGTAGTACAGCGAGTCGTGCCTCGAACTCCTCAATGCCCACTTCTGCAGCAAGTGACGCCAGAGAGGAAGCAAGCCGGAATGCCCGATTATACTTTTGATGACTGCTGATCTTGCGTGAGGGCGGTGCATCAGGTGCTACACTGATGTCCACAGAAGCATCGGTGGAAGTAGATGCCTTCATGCTGTGAGCCACAGTCAAATAGCTCATTGACCAACGTTCAGCTGCCAGGTCCTTGCAGAAGAGGTCCATCTTTGCCTTTCCTCTCACAGCAAACATGTGCCGGCATGGTAACTGCATGGTCACCCTAAACTTGCATGTACATGATGCAGGGGACACAACTAGTGCAGCGGATCGCAGTCACCTGTCATCACAACCTTCTCCATCAGATGGCGCTGCTGGACGACGAATGCAGCAGCGTAGGGGGTCAGGCATCTGTTGATGAGCTGTGTCGTGGCATCACTGCTTGTCGTCTTCGTGATAATCGACATCAGTACGCGGTGGCTTCTCTCTCCCCTCAACACAGCCAGTACAGCAATGAAAACACTGTCCTCTCGGTCATGTCTTTGTCAGTCATCACCATGGCAACTTGATCCCACCTTGAGTTGTGCTTCTTAAATGCATTGGCCATGGCTGTCATCCCGTCCTCTGTTTCCAGGCTAGTCACGCAGCATGCAACAATTTCGCTCTGCCCGTTGCCGTCAATGCACAGCATCAAATACACCGGCATACGTAAGTTTGTGAGTTTGTACGTTGCATCCACTATGACCACTTCAGGAAAGGAACGAAAATTGCTCTGCATTTCAGCATCTTGGAAGAAGATGCCCGTCAGTGTATCGCTGCTGTCAACGAAGACTTCCACTGTGGAGCCTGTAACAATATAAATGTGTAATTGCAAAAATAATCATTATTTAAGTGATGGGGTGGATGCATTTAGTGTGTTATTGTTTACTATTAACAGTCCAGCAGAGCAGTTTTCATAAGAGTGTAATAAGAACATTCTTAATGGTAGGCTGCAATGAACGCATGTGGCTTCTTTTTTCACTTGCACATTTTGTTCCTATAAATCATATCAAAATTGGACTTAAATTTGGGTTGTATTTATCTTTTGCCGGACTAGTAAACAAATCCTATCCCGGACGAGTATTTGGACGAGTATTTCGGAAATAATTTGTCAATCCCTACCTTTTATCTGCTGCAGCTGCTCAACCACTGCAGCTAGATCATTTTTGGTTGCCTGGTCATTCAGCTGTGTTCGGACGTTGCTGAGGTCCTTCAGTGTAATAACTTTTCCAGTCACTTGCTGGACGTGCAGCTGGAGCAATTTCTTATTTACACCAAGCCTGATCATGTTTCCGGTCTCCTCCTTTCCAACCGTATCCAGCCGACGTTGTTTCGGCAGATGTGCATACATTTCCTACAACACATAATCTTTAATAATGGTAGCCTGAAAATATATGTGGATCATGTGGAGTTTTAAGGGATATCCCAAGTCTCAGACTTCTTTTTTGCAGTTATGTGATATTGCAACAATACTGTGTTGATTTTCTTTGAAATTCTTCTGTCACTATGTATACTATTACCATAAACCTTGTGAAGTTTCAAGCATATACGTTGAGAAATAGCTGAGAAAAAGTTGTTTGAACATCACTGTTTTGGGTCAAATTTGACAAAATCCTAGCCCTAGGTTATCCCTTAATACAACCGATATGGCATCAATCATTATTGAAAAGAACAGATGAAGCCAGGGCTTTATGAACATTGGTTAAAAGATTAATATTCACTTACATCAGAGACAGTATGATTGTGTTGCTCATTGATGTCGGTAACTATCAACGACTGTTTATCTCCACTGAGACTAAGCTTCAGGCATGCCTCGCAGTCCTGCTTGATGGTTCTGAAAATTAAATAAAACATTATTTCACTATACATTCAAAAGCACAAAACCTAAATACATTGTTGTCAATGACAGGGCACCAAGGTATATGTCTAATTATATAAATGTAATTTTGTCTTCTTATTTAATTGTGTACATAAATCACAGAACATTTCTTCTTTTCAATTATACTGGTTTTATCGTAAACAATGATGAATATATGCCTAATTTCTGTATTCATTCAATATCAAATGGATCGTAATTGTTCAACAATATTATACAAATTACTGATATACTCAAAACTAAATCATATAAAACTATCATCAAAGAATAACCCAGTAGCAACATACAAAAGTAATTTTAATTTTATAAACATAAATGATACATTAGCGTAAATTATAATAATTAATAAATGTAATGTAGCCTAACCAACACAGCACAAACGATATGCTAAAACTCTATTTAAAAAACACAATACAATAATGGCCATAACATTGAGTTATGCTCATAGTTCACAATTCATGCTGAATAATGGCCTGAGCACTTAGCGATGTTTCATAGCGGCGACCTGGTCGATTCCACATTGTTTACGACAAGCATTGTTTAAACAAATCATAATTGTGGAAAAGTTTGTTTTCAACCACCACCCTATAAGTATAACAAATGCGTAAGTATAACCAACATCATGAAAAGTTTAGCCCAATGGCTGCATCGACACAGTGAATATATGGGCCTTGAATATAACGGTAAACAGAATTAACTTTTTGTCTACTATTCCACCAATAATTTGGCGATAATTGAAGTACAAGCATAACCAACATCATGACATATTTATGCTATTTACCCAAATTGTTGCACATAAATATTTACCCAAATGGATGCACGTACATGGATTTAATGCAAAAGTAGGAAGCCTTCAATGTAACGGTAAACAAATGGTTGCACGTACATGGATTTGAATGCAAAAGTACGAAGCCTTCAATGTAACGGTAAACAGAAGAAAGTTTGTCTCTTGTATTCCATGCGTGAATGTCGTTGTTTTGTGCCACATAACATAATACTATAAGTATAATGAACGTGCCTAAGTATAACCAATATCGTGAAATGTTAGCCCAAATGACCGCATTGCCACAGGTTTGAGTATACGGGCCTTGAATATAACGATGAACAAATGGTTGCACGTACATGGATTTGAATGTAAAGTACGAAGCCTTCAATGTAACGGTAAACAGAACAAAGTTTGTCTCTTGTATTCCACATGTGAATGTCGTTGTTTGTCCAAAGAATGTAATACTATAACGAATGCCTAAGGCATCATGAAATGTTTAGCCCAATGGCTGCATCGACACAGGTTTGAATATACGGGCCTTGAATATAACGGTAAACAGAATTAACTTTACTAAGTTTGTCCCTGCTATTCCACAACTAATTTGGCATAACCAGCATCATGACATATTTATGCTCGAAATATTTACCCAAATGGTTGCACGTACATGGATTTAAATGCAAAAGTACGAAGCCTTCAATGTAAAGGTAAACAACAAAGTTTGTCCCTTGTGTTCCATGTGTGAATGTCGTTGGGGCCAAACAAATTAATATAACGATAAACACACTAATTATCGGAACCTTCATAACATAACGTTCGTAAAATAAACGACTAACCGTTGGTCCGTGCGAATGCCATTGCTCTTCGACCGATACTTTTTCCCTCCACAGACGCAAGCATAGTGCACCGAGTAGTACTTCAGCAGCGGATTTGCGCCATCGACTCTGTTGGGTGCCCTACGACGGGCATTTTCCAGCGTCCGGGTATCGCGTAGTGTCAGTTGCACATTGTTGTCACGTTCGTAATTTCGTATATATATCTCTAAATCTGTGTAACTACTAAAACTATCTCCGACTCTAAGCGACATGATCAACGATTCGAAAAGGAAGATGGACAGACCGCATGCGCGTTATATACGCCGCGGGGTATATGCGCACACGCTTACTGCGCATGCAATGCGGAAATGAGCCGGACCAATAGCTGAGCAGTTACGAGTCCGGGTCCGGACCTATAGCCACTTCGTACATTGTATCTGTGACGTAGTGTCCCTAGCAAGACAAGTCTGAGCACGTTTATTTATATGGTGGTATCAATTCATGTCCAGCATGTAGGTCACATAGTTCTTCCACCAATACAAAGTTGTAGTTCATGCGTCGCTACAATGTCCAGTATGTAGGTCACATAAGTCTTCCACCAATACAAAATTGTAGTTCACGCTTCGCTACCATGTCCAGTATGTAAGTCACATAAGTCACGTTCTCCAAGTATGGAACTTACATATGTCGTGCGTGGGCGTGCGCGTGCGCGTGCGCGTGCGCGTGCGCGTGCGCGTGCGCGTGCGCGTGCGCGTGCGCGTGCGCGTGCGCGTGCGCGTGCGCGTGCGCGTGCGCGTGCGCTGTGTTAGGGTGTGTCCATGCGTGTGACCGCGTGTGTCTGAGTGTGACCCCGTGTGTCCGCGTATGTCCGCTTGTGTCCGCCTAGGGTTAGACAGACTTCGACCACAGCCATAATCTAATTTTAGTGTTTTGATGCGACAACCTTGTCAAGTTTTCGTCTTTTATTAAGACAATACGGTCCTTTCGTTTCGTTTACGATTTTAACGAGTATAATACATCTGTCTTTTCTGAAGTGTTAACAAGTTATTGTGGTAACTTCGTATCTTTTTTTAGGTTTTCACTTTTGAAAACGTTAATGTTTTTATGTTAATGACAAGATTGTAGCAAAATCTCAATATTCTATCGTCTCGACCTGACATCCGTTTCACATTATGGTATTTCAGTCAGAAAGGTGACTAGATGCTTCCTACCACGTGCAAACCACAAATTCCTTAAAAATGAGCTCCGACGAAGACCATAACATGGCGGCTTCGACCACAGTCATAACATAACTTTTTGTGTTTCATATTTTTAGTAAGTCGGTGTGCTAACCTTGTTTTATTTCGTAACGCTTCACCGTTTCATTGCGTTAGACAGGTGGTGTTTTCACAAATGTAACTAATATAGTATAGTAACTTGTTGTAAGGCAGCATATGTTTTTCTGTTTAAACGCGATTACCTTGTCAAGTTTTCATATTTTACTAAGCCGGTGTGCCAACTTCGTACCATTTCTCAACTTTTCAACGTTTCACCGCGATGGCTTTGTCTCTTTGACGTATGTTTTCTAAGTCATCTTGGTAATTTTATAACATTCTGTGAAAAAACTTTGGCACTTTCTATCAGAAAACGAAAACCTTAGTAATTTCTTCTTACGACATACATAATTTTCCTAATCAAATCTAAAAATCTAAAAAAACTTGGGTTGTGACGTCACTTCTTTAAATATTGGTACCATCCAGCGGATAACTCTGACACTACGCTAGACTCTAGCCCCATCTAGCGGACAAAACATCCACTAATTAAGGTTTGACGTAGAAAACAATGGCTTCAACTACTTTCATAAAACATTCTTGTAAAATGGCGGCTTCCGTCACTGTCATAACATACCTTTTAGTGTTTCGATGCGATAATGTAGTCAAGTTGTTTCATATATTTTTCTAACTCGGTGTATTTTTGTAAGTCATCTTTCATTACCTTCTGTGGGAAAACTTTGGTACTTTCTATCATAAACCGTGAACCTTGGTGGTTAACTGATTGAAAATGTGATACAAAATTCCGCGGAAGCGGCGTTTTGTCACAAATTTTCAAAAATTGCAAAGTTTGTATCCCGGACAAAAACAGCAATTTTTTGATCAGTTAAACCCAAAAAAATTCTATGTCAAACCCTAGTTAACCTAAATAAATGCTCTGTCAAACCCCACTTAGTGGTTGTTTTGTCCGCTAGATGGCGATAGAGGCTAATGTGATGTTAAGGTTATCTGCTAGATGGCGATAGCTGTTAAAGTAGTGATATCAGTTAGTAGCTGGTTTTGTCCACGCTAGATGACGCTGTCGTCAATTCAGTGTTACGATTATCCGCCAGATGGGGTTAGCATCTAGCGTAGTGAGGCATAACCGAATATTTTTTTCACAAACCAACTTTTTTTGTAGACTTGGATGGAACGTTACGATAATGACTTAGTAAAATACGAATACTAGACATGATTATCACCTCAAAACATTAAGTTATGTTATGGCCATTTTCCCGAAGTTGTGTTTTGCACGTGAGAAGAAGTTACGTTTTTGCACGTGGCCGGAAGCGACATTTTTACAGAAGTTATGTCTTACACGTGATAGGAGCCCAATATTGACAGAGGATATGAATATGGTCTGAAGTGAAACGATTCCTCTTTCTATCTCGTTGAGTAGCTAAATGTTATAAAATTACCACGTCGACTTTAGTAAAATACGAATATTTGTCAAGGTTATGACGTCAAAACACAAAAGTTATGTCATGACTGTGACCGAAGCCGCCATTTTATAAGACATTCTGATATGGAAATAGTCGAAGCCATCCTTTTCTATGTCGAACCATAACTAGTGGCTGTTTTGTCCGCTAGATTGGGCTAGCGTCTAACGTAGTGGCAGAATTGGTACCAGTTTTTAATGAAGTCACGTAAAAACCCAAGATTGTTCTAGATTTTTTATAATTGATTAAGAAAATGATGTAAATCGTTTACAAAAAATACCAAGGTTCACATTTTATAGTAGAAAGTGCCACACGAAATGTTATGAAATTGCCAAGATGACTTTAAAAAGATACGTCAAAGTGACAAAGCCATCGCGGTGAAACGCTGAAATGTTGGGAAATGGCACAAAGTTGGCACACCGACTTAGTAAATATGAAACCTTGACAAGGTTATCGCGTTGAAACAGAAACAATACTCTATCTTATTACAAGTTTCAAGACTAATTTAGTAAAATATTTGAAAATACTTCCTGTCTAACGCAATGAAACGATGAAACGTTACGAAATAGAACGAGCTTAGCACACCGACTTACTAAAATATGAAAACTTGACTAGGTTATCGCCTCAAAACATTAAAATTAGACTATGGCTATGGGCGAAGTTTGTCTAATCCTACACTGACACAAGCGGACACACCCGAACACATGCGGACACACACGGTCACACGCGGTCACAAGCGGACACACGGGGACACACTGGGTCATACGCGGTCACACGAGGACACGAGCGGACACACGCGAACACAGGCGGACACACGGGGTCACACGCGGACACACGCTCTCAGAGGCGAACACACGCGGACATACACGGTCACACACTGATACAGGGGGACACACGCGGACACATACGGACACACACGGACACGCACGGACACAAGCGAACACACACGGACACACGCGGACACATGCGGACACACACGGACACACCCGAAAACACGCGGACACACGGACACAAACTAACACATACGGACACACGCGTACCCACACGGAGACACGCGGACATATACGGACACACACACACACACATATATATATATATATATATGGACACAGGCGAACACATACGGACACACACGGACACACGCGAACACATACGAACACACGCGGACACACACGAACATAAAACGGACACACACGGACACACACGGAAACATACGGACACACCCGGAGACACGCGGACACACACGCACACGCACGAGTACACGAACGCGCACATGCACCCGCACACGCAAGCGCATTCGCAGGCTCGACATATATAAGTTCCACACGTGGAGAAGGTGACCTATGTGACTTCCAAAGCGGACATGGTAGCGACGCGTGAACTATAACTTTGTATTTGTGGAAGACCAATGAGACCTACATACTGGACATGAAGTGATACAACCATATGAATAAACGTTCCCAGACTTGTCTGGCTAGGGACACTACGCCACAGAAACAATGCTGTGCTGCTGGTTGTCTAGCAACCTATAGTTGAACCGGCGACAGGTCTACTTACCGTAGCGGTGCCCTTGCTCGCAGCACAGTCGGAGGGAGGAAGTTCGACGGTTACACACGGATACATACGGACAGACGCGGACACACATGCACACGGACTCGGACATGCACACACACACGCGCACACGAACGCTAACATGCACACGCAAACGCACACGTATGCGCACGCACGACATATGTAAGTTACATACCTGGAGAAAGTGACCTATGTGACCTACTTATTGGACACGGTAGCGACGAGTGAACTACAATTTTGTATTGGTGGAAGACCTATGTGACCTACATACAGGATATGAAGTGATACCACCATATGAATAAACGTTCCCAGACTTTTCAAGCTAGGGACAACACGTCACATATACAGTGTATTAAATTGTTTTTTATTTACTGCTGGTTGCCTAGCAACCTATAGTTGAACCGGCGACAGGACTACTTACAGTAGCGGTGCCCTTGCATGTCGCACAGTCGGGGGAGGAAGGTCGACGATTAATATCTCCTACACCTTCTGCTGATGCGATGACTTGCCGTGTCGTAGTGTACCAACCACTCTCTATACTACAACGTCGTCCATTGTGCTGGCGTCCCTCGATGAGAACATACAGCAACCGACTGCCAGGGCAACAAGCTTCAGTAGACAGACAGGCACCGTGTTGCACCCGCACTGGACATGGAGGACAAGGAATGTTAGTCGCAAACGAGGGAAAGAAACCAAAGTTTTCTCGGTAGAGATACAAATTATAACATGGTCCAATGAACTAATGGGTTGATCGTTTTCCGGAAGACATAAATTGTCGTTTTATTGAATATAATATATTTGTATTTGATATCCTAACTACCGGGAGAGCGTTGCGTAATTTACTAACCACTCACAATCTTACAACGTCGTCCACTGACGCACTGTAACTGATTCTGTCTGAGCCAGCGTCCCTCGATGAGAACAGACAGCACCCGACTCTCCTGGCCGGGACAGCAAGCTTCGATAGATAGACATGCACCTTGTTTCTCCCGCAGTGGACATGGAAGATCAGGTATCTAACCAAATTAGACATTTAGGTATGTTAGTTGGATACGTGGGAAAGAAACCAACATTTGTTAGGTAGAGAAACAAATTATAACATGTCGCAATGACCTAACGGTATGATCGTTTTCTGGAAGACATGTATTGTCGCTTTATTGAATGTATGTTTATAGTTGACAACCTAACTACCAGGAGAGCATAAGGTGCTGGGTTCAGACCTGTATGGTATGTCTTTAAAAGGAAACATTAACTTATAACCTTCTACCTTCCTCCACTCCAGTTGCATTAGCCCACTGCTGTATGAAATAGAAAGAAAACAATAACATTGCGCAAGCGCTATGATGTAGATAACCTACACGAGGAACGTGAAGAAAGTGACCCAATTGGCCAACTTTTAGATTGTGATAATGATACTTTACCTTGACGTTGAACTTTGTTTTTGACCTTCTACCCTTCCGCCGCAACAGCCAATCAAACCCTTCTTCACCTGCAACAGCCAATCAAAACGCTCGTCAATGTCGCCTCTTGACTATTTTTAAAAGTAGGTAAAAAAATAAGACATGCGTATTTTGAGGTGTTTTGTATTTACTGCTGGTTGCCTAGCAACTTATATTTGAACCGGCGACAGATTTACTTACAGTAGCGGTGCCCTTGCACCTTCTCACTGTCGGAGGGAGTAAGGTCGACTGTTACACATGGTACTTTAGATACATACGGTATTATTTTAAGTATCACGTCAAATAGAAAGCATGGCTCTCACGAAGCAGAGAAGTTAAATTTTACGCCCTTTCTACCTAAATTCTTTTTGGAGAAAATGACCGTCAAGTTGGACGACGCCTGGGAAACAGTGTTGGCTACATCAGTAGTTTTGTCGGGCCCCCATGAAGGCCGCCCTTACAAGACCGAGGATTTCTTGGTTGGACTAGAGGAAGCCCTAGAAGGCAAGGTAGGAGACCACGTGTTAGACTTTGGCCCCCTGAATAAGAACCAGCAGTGGCACCTAACCCTAAATAATACAGATTCCAAAGACAAACTGCTCCTGGCTGGGTTTATCACAGCCAAAGGTAAACTCTTCAAAATCCGGTCTTCGGACAACCGACGCTTTACCGCCCGTGTTCACTGGGCCCCACCCTTTGCGCCCAACGCCGCCATTTTAAAGGCTCTTCAGCCATACGGCGAGGTACAATCAATTAACTTCGAAAAATCAAAATGTTCAGGTTTTGAGTCTGTATGTACCGGGATCCGCACCGTTGTAATGACTGGCGACAGACGGAAGGTTCCACACCTTATTAATGTCACCAACCCCATTACCTCCGACAGATATGAATTGTTGGTGACTATTGCGGGGAGACCCCCCTCTGTCTGAAATGCAGGGAAACCGGTCACTACCGGCGCGCCTGCAAAACGCCATTTTGTAGGCACCACGGAGTCTGCGGCCACACAACAGAGAGTTGCGCTTTAGATAAGGCTACGTATGCCACAGCTATGAGGGAAAAAAGGACGACACGGACAGTGACGACGATGAAATGACACCCCGCGACCCCGAGGAGAGAAACGCGACAGAGCCAGCCGTGCGTGACCCGGTAAGTGGGGCTTTGTCTGGGGCCTGCCGCACAGAGGCCCAGGACAACGCCCTAAATGATCAGGTAAAGAAAGCCGTCTGGGCAATGATGGACGAGGAACGACTTGCATTTAGAAAGGCGTATAAAGACATGGAAAAATTCACTCCCCGGGACCGAGACGGTCGGCGACAACTCTGGACCAGATATTGTCGGCCCCCTCGCCTGGCCGAAGTTGATGTGGCGACGGCAGCTACGCCAGGGACAGGGGTAGCCAGCGTGGTAACGCTCCCGGCCTCCGCACCGGCTAGCGTGGTTGGTGTCATCTTGACACCTCCCGCCGCGGAGGCAGTCGCTGAAAGTGCTCCCCCACGCCGCTCCCGCCCCCGGACCATAGCTGTAGCAGTGGGACACTCTCGGTGAGGCCTGATCAATTACTCAGTAGCGCGCGCAACCGTAGCGGGGCCACTGGGGCCGCGCCCTCATCGGACGATACGTCGTCTGATGAGGAACCTCTACCCCAGTGGAAGTTGGTAAAACGCAAATGAAGAAAAAAAACACGGAGCAACACTATGTCGGACAGCTCACCTAAATCGGGCTGTCTTGTCATAGTGACAGACAGGAGTTTCGAGACTTTTTAAAGTAAACAATGCAGCTATTGAATATAAATAGCTTAAATTGCCGTGGATTTGGGGATGGGCATAAACGTCAATTCCATAACGAACTTTTTAATATTACAAAAACTGATATATGCTTTTTACAAGAAAGTCACTGTTCTTCTAAATTTATCGGGAATTCATGGGAAAGGTTATGGGGAGGGAAATGTTTTTGGTGCTTCGGTAGTACGCGTTCGAAAGGGGTAGACATTTTGTTTCGGTTATATTATAAAATACTAAAATAATCTTGCGATTGTGAAGGTAGATTGTTATCACTGAATGTGAAATTTAACGAACAACGGTACATTTTAATAAATATTTATGCACCGATTACCGCTAAAGAAAGAAAGGCTTTCTTTTCCTCTTTCGCTTATTATCTAAAAGGGAATCACCCGCTTATTTTAGGCGGGGACTTTAATTGTGTAGTAAACAATAATTTGGACAAAAGGGGAGGGAGCGACGTCTATGGGGAATTTGGAAGCGAAAACTTAAAAATCAATATGCAGTGACTTTAAACTAGTAGACATTTTCAGAACTTAATTTGGGAATAAAAAAGAATATACTTGGGTAAACTCATTAGGGAATGTCCATGGACGACTTGATCGTATATACGTTTCCAAATCCATCACTAAAGATGTTTCCAACGTTAACCACCTACCCATTCCTCATAAAGTGTCGGACCACGACATGGTCCAGTTGGTATTAAACACCAACGCAACCGGGCACAAAGAAATGGGCTCCGGATTTTGGAAATGCAATGTAAATGTTTTGAAAGACACTTATTTTCATACGGATTTCATCAGGCTTTGGGAAAAATTAGAAAAAATTGATGACCCAAAATTACAGTGGTGGGAAGAATGTAAAGTAAGTTTTTAAAAACTTATCATAGCCCATTCTTACCGTTTATCGTGTATTCGGAAAGAAAAACGAAGAAAGCTCGTTCGAAGCTCAACAAGCTGTTACAGGGGCCAGGGGTAAAAACTGACAGGGGAGAGAAGAAATTATTCAAGCCCAAAATGAGATGGATAAATTATTCGAAGAAATGATAGAAAGCTCCAAAATTAGAGCTAAAGTCAACTACTTAGAAATCAATGAAAAGCCAACCAGATTCGTTCTACAAAGGGAAAAACAACTCGCTTCAAGTAAACACATTAACATCTTAACTAAGAGCGACGGAACAAATGCGGCTAGCAATGCTGAAATCAAGGAAGAGTGTCTATCATTTTATACGAAATTATACCGGCGAGAAGAAGCAGACGATAGTTTGAACCCTTTTTTCTTTGACGAATTACCCTGTTTAAGTGAAGAGTCTGCACTCCTATCTGAAGGGTCAATTACTATTGACGAATGCGAAACGGCTATTAAACAGATGTCGAATTTTAAGACGCCGGGTCTGGATGGCTTACCTAAAGAGTTCTATGCCTTTGCTTTCAAGTACATTGGAAAGGCATTTGTACGTTTCTTAAATCGATGTTGTTGTGAAGGGTTGCTGCTTCCTTCACAACGGCAAGGTCTTATTACCCTAATCTGCAAAGACCCCGCCAATGCGGATACGTTAAAAAATTGGCGACGAGTTTCACTTTTAAACACTGATTACAAGATATTATCCAAAGTGCTTACCCTAAGATTACGGAAAATAATAGGTGAAATAATACACCCAGATCAAACCTGTTCCATACCCGGGAGAATCATACAAGATAATGTACACCTAATCAGAAACCTCGTGGAATACACAAATGATAAAAACATGCCAGCTGCGATTATTTCTCTGGACCAGTCCAAACCCTTCGATAGGGTATCACACGAATATTTGTTCAATGTGCTGCGTAACTTTGGATTTAAGTCCCATTTTATATCACTTGTTAAATTATTGTATACAGACGTAGAATCTAGAGTTCTAGTTAATGGTTATATTTCAAATGAATTCCCCGTACAGCGCAGTGTACGACAAGGATGTAGCCTCTCGCCTTTATTGTATGTGTTGTGTATAGAAGAACCCTTTGCTCATAGGATTCGTATGGATCCTATGATCAAAGGGATCCCATTACCAGGTACAACTGAAACTGCAACAATTTGTCAATATGCAGACGACACTAACTTGTTTATCAGCGACACAAGATCGGTCAAGTATATTCTAACATTAGTGAACTTATATACGAAAAGGTATCCGGTGCTAGTCTCAATAAGGATAACACATTTGGGATGTGGTTGGGACGCTGGCGAGGGTGTTCAGAAGAACCGGGTGGCCTAAAATGGAGCAGTGATTTCCAGAAATGTTACGGTGTGTACATAGGTACGACAGGCGCCGATAATAAGACTTGGGGGAAAGTCATTTCTAAATTTGAAAAATGCGTGAACCTATATAGCAGGAGGCAATTATCATTTATGGGGAAAAGCGTTATATTGCAAACAGTGTTGTGCAGCTCTATTTGGTATATATGGAGTCTTACATCAATGCCAAAAAATGTGGGGAAATAATTGAACAAATTGGCATTTACTTTTCTTTGGAATAACAAACCCGAAGCTTTGAAAAGAGAATCACTATTAAACACATACGCGGACGGAGGACTTAATATCGTAGATATTAAAACTAAAATAGAATCTCTATTTGTCAAACAAGTTCTGCAATTAATTAAAAAGCATAGGGCCAAGTGGACCTTCTTAGCAGTGTATTGGTTGGGTATACACCTCAGAGAGTATGTAGCCTCATTTGCCTCATTATCCATTCCGCATGCAGAACAAATACCCAAGTACTACTATAACGCCCTAAGAGTATTTCGTATGTTTGTGCACATGGTCCCAGATTTTATGGGCCGACAATCTGTGACAACAAAGTTTATTTATGGCAAACTAATACAACGAAAACAAATCAAACCAAGATTCACCAGGGTATATCCTACAATTGTCTTTACCGAAACGTGGAAATGGGTCCAATGCGCTTTAGTAGATCACCGTTATAGGGACCTAGCTTGGAGAATAGCGCACCAGATAATACCTACCCAAAGTTTGCTATATAAATACAATATATCTAGAAACATCAAATGTTATTTATGTGAACGGCAACCAGAAACCATTACACATTTATTCTATGAATGCCGTACTCTCAGGGGGTTATGGTATTTCGTGGAAACGACACTTTTTCATCTAACAGGATGCCAGGTTACCATTACCCTTAATGCAATAAGGTTTCATATTTTTCAACATAATAATAACAATAATAACAATGATATGTTGATCCTTCTGATTAATTTATTAAAATATTGCATCTGGACTATGCGCAATCTAAGCAAACACGAACACCAAAAAGTGACACCGCTGAACGTTAAGGCGATGTTCATACGTAGCCTGACACTGCGTATTAAGGCTGATTTCAACCGTTTAGAAAGACACATTTTCAATAAGTATTGGTGTCGAGACAGCGCCTTAGTGCGAGTTGAAGGAAATTCAATAAAAATTCTGCTGCGCCTCCACCCACCTTAAATTTCATTGTGCTTGTTGACGAGTTATGCAATGTCATCCGTGCTAAACTTCATAAACTATTCCAAATTAATCCATATGTTTTAGAATTCTATCATTAGAACACGTTAAATGCGCCTCCTTTGAGTTTCTCTAGTAACGCCACGTGGAAAACGAGAAGAGAAAAACGCCAACTGACAACCCGGTCCGGCCGAGACGGCACAGTCCAATCTGCACGTAGACACGGGGCACTGCGAACAGCGAGACGACGCAGCTGACCATCTTAACACCTCGAGCGGTATGCATGCACAGCGCGATGCGCCTTCTTTCAACGCCCCGCATAGACCGTGAACGCTAGTTCTCAACGCCGTCGCCCCACTACGTCGTCGCCTTATCGACGACTAACACTCCCGTGGACTACACAATAAACTCGAGAACTCGACAACAGCGAATCGTGCGCGGACAGCCACTCTCTGCCGTGGCTCACGACCGTCGTACGTTACAACATTACGTAACATGTACGAGAGCGCCAGCGACCGACGTCGCTTCTTTGTTTCGACCGCATCTTCTCACACCTCGAAGTGCCCGGCCTTTTGAGTACGATCGTGCATCAGGAACGTATGTACAAATACGCCGAACGCTGTATACAGTGCTATTCATCTGCCTTTTTACACAATTGTGTGAAAACAACTTTATTATACAATAGAAAAATGTTTATTACAATATACGAAATACGTGTACATATTCAACCATGCGGACACTTGACACAAAAAGCTACATGACGACCAACATGAGGAGAGACCTTTCACGGACACTAGTCTGCCAGGCTGCAGCATCAGTCTTACAGTCAACTTGTAATATATATATATATATATATATATATATATATATATATATATATATATATATATAATATATATATATATATATATATATATATATATATATATATATATATATATATCTACACACTTATGTGATACGGGGGTATAACATACACAAAAGCCGGCCTGCCTTTCAATGCCAATACGGCATTACGTTTTCTCTTTCTTCCAAAGATATGCATGTTTTCGATAGCCTTTATATTACAGTCATATAGACCTGCATGTATATAAACATGTCAAAAGCGCATAGATGAGTGTCTACTCGCGCATGCACATGCTGGCGAATGTTTATTTACCAAAATGTCAACTCCAGATATGGTAGGATATATCCATGTATCTGCATCACGCCTGTCATATCATCTCATCGTGTCAGGGCTGGTGAGGACTTTTTCCTTGGAGGAGGGTCTACCCTCGCCGGCTCTACACTCTGCCTACTGGAGTGGCCGTAAGAAGCCCGTAAGCTACACTTCCACATATTGTCATAAGTCACGCCATCAATGTAAGGATCGATGGGGAGCCAAAACCCCCAAGTCCGACACTCGCAACAGAGAACGGATAAATATATGCCAATTCGAGAGTTGAACCAAAATTAAAACCTTTCTAATTACAATTTGCTATAATTTCACCGCAGGCTAGTTTTTTTACCTATAACCCGATATCGACTATATGTCTGTGTCAATTAGTCTCTAATCAGGTGTTGACAGCCTTTTGTATTTGCCGTTAGTGTTTTTCTATTGTTGTGCAACCTTTACCGTGTATATATATATATATCTGACAACAATATGAATAAACACGTTCAAAGACAAAAAAGGATACATACGGACACTCGCGGACACTCGCGGACACAAACGGACACACGGACACACGGACACACGGACACGGGCACGGGCACGGGCACGGGCACGGGCACGGGCACGGGCACGGGCACGGGCACGGGCACGGGCACGGGCACGGGCACGGCACGGGCACGCGCACGGCACGCGCACGCGCACGCGCACGCGCACGCGCACGCGCACGCGCACGCGCACGCGCACGCGCACGCGCACCGCACCGCACACGCACACGCACACGCACACGCACACGCACACGCACACGCACACGCACACGCACACGCACACGCACACGCACACGCACACGCACACGCACACGCACACGCACACGCACACGCACACGCACACGCACACGCACACGCACACGCACACGCACACGCACACGCACACGCACACGCACACGCACACGCACACGCACACGCACACGCACACGCACACGCACACGCACACACGCACACGCACACGCACACGCACACGCACACGCACACGCACACGCACACGCACACACACGCACACGCACACGCACACGCACACGCACACGCACACGCACACGCACACGCACACGCACACGCACACGCACACGCACACGCACACGCACACGCACACGCACACGCACACGCACACGCACACGCACACGCACACGCACACGCACACGCACACGCACACGCACACGCACACGCACACGCACACGCACACGCACACGCACACGCACACGAACGCACACGCACACACGCACACGCACACGCACACACGCACACGCACACGCACACGCACACGCACACCACACGCACACGCACACGACACACGCACACACGCACACGCACACGCACACGCACACGCACACGCACACGCACACGCACACGCACACGCACACGCACACGCACACGCACACGCACACGCACACGCACACGCACACGCACACGCACACGCACACGCACACGCACACGCACACGCACACGCACACGCACACGCACGACAAATGTAAGTTCCATACGTGGATAACATGACCTACTTGACCTAGATACTGGGCATTGTAGCGACGAGTGAACTACAATGTTGTATTGGTGGAAGACCTATGTGGCCTTCATACTGGACATGAAATGCTACCGCCATATGAATAAACGTGCCCAGACTTGTCAAGCTATGGACACTACGTCACAGATACAATGTATTACATTGTTTTTTATTTACTGCTGGTTGCCTAGCAACCTATAGTTGAACAGGCGACAGGTCTACTTACAGTAGCGGTGCCCTTGCACGTCGCACAGTCGGGGGGAGGAAGGTCGACGGTTACTATCTCCTACACCTTCAGCTAACGCGATGATTTGCCGTAACGTAATGTACCAACCACACACAATCCTACAACGTCGTCCATTGACGCACTGTAACTGATTTTGACTGAGCCAGCGTCCCTCCATGAGAACAGACAGCACCCGACTGTCCTGGCCGGGACAGCAAGCTTCGATAGATAGACATGCGCCTTGTTGCACTCTTACTGGACGTGGAGGATCAGGTATCTTACAAAACTAGATATTTAGGTATGCTAGTCGCATACGTGGGAAAGAAAGCAAAGTTTTTTCGGTAGAGATACAAATTATAACATAGCGCAATGACCTAACGGTATGATCGTTTTCTGGAAGACAGATGTTGTCGCATTATTGAATGTATGTTTATAGTTGACAACCTAACTAACAGGAGGGCGGGCTCTGCATAGGGCGCTGCATTCAGACCTGTTTGGTATCGTTTTAAAAAGAAACTTTAACTTATAACCTTCTACCTTCTTCCACTCCAGTAGCATTAGCCCACTGTTATATGAAATAGAAAGAAAACAATAACATGTGCTATGATGTAGATAACCTACATGAGGAATGTGAAGAATGTGACCCAATTGGCCAACTTTTAGAACGTTATAATGATAATTGTCCGTAACGTTGAACTTTGTTTTTTACCTTCTAACCTTCCTCCGCAACAACCAATCAAAACCTTCTTCTCCCTGAATAGCCAATCAAAACGCTCGTCAGGATCGCCTGTTGACTATTTTTTAAAGTAGTTTTAAAAATAAGACGTATTTTAGGGGTATTAGCTGAAGACATATCCGTTAAATGGCTCCACTTGTTCTTTGACCTAGTTTGTTGTTCACCACCTCTCAGCTAGGGGACGTTACATAACCCCTAACCCCATTTGATCCAATTTTAAAAATAAGAAGCACAAATTTGGATCATACTAGTTCATGACCTGTCCGCAAAGGGGCGCCACCGGTTCACCAACTATCCGCTAGGGGCGCCATTTGACATTTTTGACATCGACCTATATATTTGCCATTGATCGTTGACCTTTGACTTTGACTTTTGACCTCCCTCCCCTCCTACTCTGAGCCGCGGCGGAGGGGAAATGATCTGAACCTACTATAATACTCACGTGGATTGGACGATATATTACACCCACAATTATTGGTTTACGCTTTGCAGCTTGTAATTCAATAAATATTGACTGAAATGCATGAGGGATAAACATTGTCTTCCGCGCCGCGCCGGAGGGGGAATGATGTGTATCTACTATACTACTCACGTGCCGATTTGATTTTTTTTTACATAAATTTACTAAATTTTGTAACCCACCAAAAAACGAATGTGTTTATAGACAATGTAATAGCACAAGGATTTATTCCTCACATAACAAAGCCAACAAGAATAACTTCTACAACGGCAACTCTTATAGACCATTTGTATTCCAATCATACTCACACAGATTATGACTCTGGGATTATTATCACAGATATGACGGACCACTTTGAAATATCCCATTTAATATATGGTATACCTCCTGTGCATAATATAAAATATAAACAAACACGCCAGCTGAACGAGTGTAACATTTAAAAAAATAGAAATCTATTAGTAAGAGCAGATTACACTTCTGTGTTATCTGCTATTGATCCATATGAAGCATGTAATAAGTTATACAAATATCTAAATAATTATTTAAAATATCAAGCCCAGTCAAAACTACCAAAATAAATAAATCATATATTAAAAGAGAACCCTGGGTAACGTTTGGCCTACTTTGTTTCGTCAATAAATAAGGAAAAACTACTCCGAAGAAAGCTACATAAACCAAATATGGAGAGAGAGAGAGAGAGAGAGAGAGAGAGAGAGAGAGAGAGAGAGAGAGAGAGAGAGAGAATGCTTATAGAGCATATTGTAGAATATACAATAAGACAAAAAGAGCGGCAAAGACTAAATATTATGCTGAGATATTGGAAGAACGCAAATACAGCATCAAAGACACATGGATCATACTGAGGCAGGTTATCTCAAAACAAAAAGTATGTTTACATTTCCCTGAAACTTTCAGTGTAAATGGAGAAAAAGTGTCAAACTATAGCATTATTACTGAAGAATTTAATAATTTCTTTTCAAAGGTAAAACAGTAAGCGAATCTGTACCTTCTCCTACAACCTCATTTCATTCGCACTTAAAGGGTAGATCTTCTGTAAATTTCTTCATGCAACCAACTGATATAAACGAGATTAAAAATGTAGTAACAAATCTAAAAACAAAATTCACTGTAGGTTTTGACTATTTATCTACAAAACTTATCCAGCAGACTATAGAAGAAATAATCATACCACTTAGGCATATTATAAATCAATCCTTTGTTACTGGTATTGTCCCAGAACATCTAAAGGTTGCTAAAATAATTCCAATATATAAATCAGGAAATAAGAATGTTTTTAATAACTATAGACCAATAAGTATTCTACCTGCACTTTCCAAAATAATGGAAAAAATCATGTGTAATAGATTAGTAAATTATTTGGAGAAATGTAATATTCTTTATAAACATCAATATGGATTTCGCTCTAAACATTCCACTACACACCCAATATTGCATTTACTCAAAGACATAGCAGATGCAAATGACAAAATTTCCAAACATATTACAATGGCTGTATTTATTGATTTATCCAAAGCATTGACACTATTAATCATGATGTTTTGCTATGTAAATTATGGAATTAGAGGCATCAGTAATAAATGGTTCTCCAGTTCCTCTCTCTAATCGTAAACATTACATTGAAATGAATGAGTGCAAATCACCACTGATACCATTAACTCATGGAGTACCACAAGGATCCATATTAGGACCTGTACGTCTTCTAATCTATAGTAATGACTTATCAAATTCGACCTCTCTTAAATTATTATCTTTTGCTGATGATACAACAATTTATCATTCAGATTGTGAATTGATCATTTAACCCTAACGCTAAACCACGAAATAAAACAATATACAATTGTTTGTGTGCAAACAAGCTGTGCTTGAATGTTAAAAAGACACAATATTGTATCTTTGGTCCTAAAAATAGTAACTATGAAGTAAAAGGTAGTGTTGAAATAAACAATGAAGTTATTAACCAGATTGGCAAGTATAACAAAGATGAATCCGTGAAATTCCTAGGAATATATATAGATAAACACTTAACATGGAAAGAACACATTAAATATGATAAGCTCGAAAATATATCGAGCCATTTTTGCAATAAATAGAGTGAAACATATCTTACCACATAAATTATTAAAATCATTATATTATACTCTAATTCACAGTCATATAACATACGGTATACAAGCTTGGGGTAACGGAAACACAAAGAAACTAGACATTTTACAAAAACGTGCATTAAGAATAATTAATAAAAAGGATATAGGAGTCATACGGACCCCTTATTTAAGTCGACAAAAATACTGAAAATCGTAGATGTATTTAAACTGCAGGCTTCGTTATTTAGGTATGATTCTGAACATGATTTATTTCCTAAGTCGTTCAGAATTTTTGTAATGAAAATTTGTTTTATACAGATAAAAGAATAATCAGACAATTCAAGCTTCTTGTTCATGAGAAACCCAGAACTAATTTTTATTTGAAGCTACCTAGACATAATTTTACAAGAATATGGAACAAAATTGATAAACAAATAAGAAATGTTAATCACCGGTCGAAGCTTAAACAAATGTTACGTGTTTTCTGTTTAGACACTTACAAAAGTCAAATAATATGTTTAAACCCTAGATGTCAAGAATGCAATAAAATTGCTACATACCATAGTGTTTTACTTCATAGTTATAACTTGCCCAAATCATGCTAAATCTTGTTTGGATTCATCCATGCTTATCCACTAATTTATATTGTAAGTGGTTCAAGCATCTCAGATATCACCAGAAACAATGACAAACTGCATACTTTATATATTCATTTTATTAGTACAATCTTGGTGATGTCTAACAATATGTGTAATTTTACTTCGACAATTCTCCTGTTGTATTATGTTGTAATACTACAAATGTGTATTGTATATTTATAGTAATGATTGTTATTTTTTAATGATGATGGTGTCACTGGAAGACGGCTTTTAGCCAAGTGACACCCATGCAGTGCAACATGCTGACAATTTATTATTATGCTTATGTTTGTTCTTGTACATGTTGTGTTGCGAATAAAGTTATTCTTACTCATATCTAAACAACCAGGATAGACAAATCGACGATCAAAATAAGATAATAAAACGAATAGATGAGAATCCTACACTGAGCTATATGACAATGACAATGAGTACCGTAATTAACACCAAGCCGAAAGAAGTAATCGGGATATGACGACTGGTCTAGCATCATGCAACGACCATGTGATTATCCAGACCCTAAAAACGGGATAAGATACATAACTGTTAAGCTATACCCCAAGTGTTTATCCGAATACCACAGCATAGAAAAATGCGAATATGATGACGATCTCAATGAAAGGAAATAACAAAGATACCAAGAACTATTGACTGGTATGGTATCAAACGACAACTGAAAGAGTTCAGAAGACATTTGACAACCATGATAATCATGGTCAAGAAAGAAGGGTATTTCTTGGAAATGATCAAGGGTACTGGTCCCTGCTTCTGCAAAGTGGGAATTTTGACAGACCAATGGAGAGACCAGGCCGGAGGTCGAGTCTGATCCACCAATTTTCTTGACCTTGATCTCCATTGCCATATCAACTTCTTTCGTCATATAGGCGCCATATACATGACTCGTGGACTCCTCAATGCCAGTGATAATCGCTCGTCAATCGTTCACGGGTAGCCCACTGCAGTGAACATTTGCATGAAGGTTCAGTTCTGGTTCAGTAATTTGATTGGTATTTTCCTTTGCCTTTGCAGTCAGCACCAACATGCATGTAACTGCAATGTGTTCTTGGAATAGTTCTCAGTCAGTTGGTTGATTTGGATCAGCTTCTCTCCCAAGCATATAAGAATGTCAAGTGTGAACTACCCTAGGCCAGTTCACGTTCTCATTCCTCCATTACCACACACAGGAGTCGGCTAGAAGCAATACTGTGAATGAAGGTGGTTAGTCATTTATTTGGGTTGAGTTTGCGTTGGGATTTAAATGTAGGCATTTGAGGTTCGGTCTATTTTCAGTGTTCATAATAATTATGCCAATCATTATTTCTGGAAGCGTTATGTTAGATTTAATTATATTTTAAATTTCATATATATATATATATATATATATATATATATATATATATATATATATATATATAGTTAGCATAAACGTGATTTCATATGGTCATTTCTTTCTCCAGTGCAATAAGCAGAGGAATTCAGCTAGAATATTTGTCCAGAGCAGCGGGATGGAAGTTCATGGCACCACAATTTTCAAATGTGTTTGCGGGGGTGAATGTACCTGGTTCGTTGACGTAAACTCACTCTGATGAAATCTTTCAAAATGGCTTAACATCACTGGCAAAACATTAAAACTACAGCCCGGCGTTTACCCCTGCTCTGACCCCTGCAAGTTCATTACTAAACATGGATATCGCAGTCTATTTCAATTTTAACGCATGTTATTGTTGCCGAGTGGCGATTAGAGATGCATGTTTCCTTGTTGATCGCCTCCTTGCGCTGACAGAATAGTTCAGATTCACAGGGCGCAATCACGTCTCAGAATCCACACACCTTCAAGTGTCACACACAGTCGCATAGCCAGAGGGGGGCCAGGGGCCATGGCTCCCCAACCCCGGAAAAACATTGGGATGGTGGGGAACGGAGGTCCAATAACTGGCTACCTGATTCATCG
>JAODUO010002553.1:37500-45000 GCA_025642075.2 Ridgeia piscesae
ACCAATTAACCAGTATTGTGCTTAATATAAACAAACTAAAACATTTTGAAGTCGGTGGCTGCTACTAAGACATACCGTCGCTATCATAGGAGTCACCTCACATATCTATGGAGAAAAACTCCATAGATATGTGAGGCACGATAGAAAATTACTTCAGACTCTTATTCCTCCACCTTCGAAATCTACTTAGTGGTGTTAATTTCATAATTCTACTCTAGTTACAATTGATTACACCCGTTTTTTTTCCCAGTTTTGCCAGTGCTTTAAGCTTTGGCGGCCATCTTGGATTAACCTAATCAAGACGGCCTCAAAACGTTCAAATAACTTCAGATTCGCATCCCTCACCTGAAAAACATATCTATATATATTAATAGCATCATCTTACTGTACTTAGCACCTAAATAAAGTGAAATCTGGACTTTGGTGCAGTGTGGCGGCCATCTTGAATGAAAAAGCCACATAAATAACCAGTGGCCACCCATCTAAACGTTCATCTAAACACTAAAAACATGTTTCGCTATAATTACTTACAAAGTCATCATTATGTTCATCGTCATCAGCATCCAAATCAACTGATTCGTTTTTATAGCAGTATCGGATAGCTTTAATATAAATTGACTATTGCATTACCAGTTGTAACAACCGTATCCGTGAGGTGTACATGTGTGCAGTGGTATGCATTGCTTGCTGATGTATATCGTGGGTCATTAGCTGGGCGATACATACCTCTCTGCATTAAGCTGATGTAACAAAAACAGTGTAATATGAGGTGCAATAGCTAGTCGTATCAGCGTCGGCTTCAATACTAACGTGCATATTAATTTTTGTCGCCAATGTTTATTTGATAACAGTAGTATTAGTTATAGCATTAATAATATTATTAATACCAGTGATTTACGCTACTTCTGTTAAAATGACTACACCATCTAGGACTCAAGAATAGAGCATACACGTCTCGTCTACCGCCAAATCATTGGTTGTTTTTGGTATTTTGCCATTTTCAATCATTATCCGGTCCCCATCGAAATATCAACATTGTTTGAAACATGATCAAGCCGAACTGAACTGCAGTCCAAAGAAAGACATCATCATCATCAACGGTCACTTGAATGTCAAAATTAGTAATTAGATGGAACTCGACACAACTAGAATGTTTGGACTTGGCAAACTGTTCGTCGCATTGTTTTACAATGTAGTATTTATTAATACCGTAAATAAAAATATCGCGCTGTAAGACGTTTTGTTGAAACAGACAAGACTTTTCATCTTCGGAAACATGTTTTATATACATATCTATTAGCGAGGTGTCGCGAGTGTGAGACACAGTATAGGACGACATCAGATATCCGGCCTGAGAAAAAACGTAACCAAGCCCATGTCTACAACCGCAGATCGCCGTACTCTTTGCTGGTTCAGTGTGCGTCATTGGGAAGGCGTGTCACATGACGACTAGCTTAATCCAATCACATTTGTCTCACAGGAAATTACTGTTTACGTACACGTGTGTCGGAGTCGTCTCGCCAGTTTGCAAGTGCAGAACACTTAATAGATTTTGTATCACTTCAAACCAACGTCCACCCACAGACACGACGTTGCCAACTCATTATCAAATCAACCGTTTTGTTTGTTTCTGATCTCCGCAATATCGTCATTACAATGATAATATCCCACTCGATAAATGGCGCCACGATATTATCGCACGATACGATGTAAAGAAAATGGCAATTATAAGTCGTGTCTTTAAAACTGCTAAAAGTGCTTTACACTTTACACCTTGCCATATCTCTTCAACCAAATACCACGTCGAATTCTATGTGAAACATTCCGCCACACTGCAATAAATGCTCGAAAATTATCGTACACAAAATCCATCATATTTACGATGCATTTGTTCATTCATAAAACTGAGTGAAATGGAACAATGTAGAGTGCAGAGTGTGGCCCTAGATTCGACACGACAGCACAACGATATCGCCACCGGGCTTCACGTTGTGACGACCAACCCACTACTCCACCGCACTCACGTTGTGACGACCAACCCACTACTCCACCGCACTCACGTTGTGACGAACAACCCACTACTCCACCACACTCACGTTGTGACGACCAACCCACTACTCCACCGCACTCACGTTGTGACGACCAACCCACTACTCCACCGCACTCACGTTGTGACGACCAACCCACTACTCCACCGCACTCACGTTGTGACGACCAACCCACTACTCCACCGCACTCACGTTGTGACGACCAACCCACCACGCCACCGCACTCACGTTGTGACAACCAACCCACCACGCCACCGCACTCACGTTGTGACGACCAACCCACCACGCCACCGCTCTCATGTTGTGACGACCAACCCACTACTCCACCGCACTCACGTTGTGACAACCAACCCACTACTCCACCGCACTCACGTTGTGACGACCAACCCACCACGCCACCGCACTCACGTTGTGACGACCAACCCACTACTCCACCGCACTCACGTTGTGACAACCAACCCACTACTCCACCGCACTCACGTTGTGACGACCAACCCAAACTACTCCACCGCACTCACGTTGTGACGACCAACCCACTACTCCACCGCACCCGTTGGACGACCAACCCACCACGCCACCGCACTCACGTTGTGACAACCAACCCACCACGCCACCGCACTCACGTTGTGACGACCAACCCACCACGCCACCGCTCTCATGTTGTGACGACCAACCCACTACTCCACCGCACTCACGTTGTGACAACCAACCCACTACTCCACCGCACTCACGTTGTGACGACCAACCCACCACGCCACCGCACTCACGTTGTGACGACCAACCCACTACTCCACCGCACTCACGTTGTGACGACCAACCCACTACTCCACCGCACTCACGTTGTGACGACCAACCCACTACTCCACCGCACTCACGTTGTGACGACCAACCCACTACTCCACCGCACTCACGTTGTGACGACCAACCCACCACGCCACCGCACTCACGTTGTGACAACCAACCCACCACGCCACCGCACTCACGTTGTGACGACCAACCCACCACGCCACCGCTCTCATGTTGTGACGACCAACCCACTACTCCACCGCACTCACGTTGTGAAAACCCAAACCCCCTTTTCTCCACCGCACTCACGTTGTGACGCCCAACCCCCCAACGCCACCCCCTCACTTTGGTGACAACCAACCCACTACTCCACCGCACTCTCGTTGTGACAACCAACCCCACTACTCCACCGCACTCACGTTGTGACGACCAACCCACCACGCCACCGCACTCACGTTGTGACAACCAACCCACTACTCCACCGCACTCACGTTGTGACGACCAACCCACCACGCCACCGCACTCACGTTGTGACAACCAACCCACTACTCCACCGCACTCACGTTGTGACAACCAACCCACTACTCCACCGCACTCACGTTGTGACAACCAACCCACCACTCCACCGCACTCACGTTGTGACAACCAACCCACCACGCCACCGCACTCACGTTGTGAAACCAACCCACCACCCAAACCGCACTCACGTTGTGACGACCAACCCACCACGCCACCGCACTCACGTTGTAAACCCAAAACCCCTCCCTCCACCGCACCCACGGGAAAACCCAAAACCCAAATTACCCACCGCTCTCACGTTGTGACGACCAACCCACCACGCCACCGCACTCACGTTGTGACGACCAACCCACTACTCCACCGCACTCACGTTGTGACGAGCAACCCACTACTCCACCGCACTCACGTTGTGACGACCAACCCACCCCCCACCGCTCTCATGTTGTGACGACCAACCCACCACGCCACCGCACTCACGTTGTGACGACCAACCCACTACTCCACCGCACTCACGTTGTGAGCCCAAACCCCACCACGCCACCGCTCTCACGGTGAGAGCCAACCCCACTACCCACCGCTCTCACGTTGTGACGACCAACCCACCACGCCACCGCACTCACGTTGTGATGACCAACCCACTACTCCACCGCACTCACGTTGTGACGACCAACCCACTACTCCACCGCACTCACGTTGTGACGAGCAACCCACCACGCCACCGCACTCACGTTGTGACAACCAACCCACCACGCCACCGCACTCACGTTGTGACAACCAACCCACCACGCCACCGCACTCACGTTGTGACAACCAACCCACCACGCCACCGCACTCACGTTGTGCCCAACCAACCCCCCACCCACCGCACTCACGTTGTGCCCAAAACCCCCCACCCACCCACTACGTTTTTTGACGACCAACCCACCACCCACCCACTACGTTGTGAAAACCCCACCACCCAAACCGCCACGTTGTGACAACCAACCCACCACGCCACCGCTCTCACTGTTGTGACGACCAACCCACCACGCCACCGCTCTCACGTTGTGACGACCAACCCACCACGCCACCGCTCTCATGTTGTGACGACCAACCCACCACGCCACCGCTCTCATGTTGTGACGACCAACCCACCACGCCACCGCTTTCATGTTGTGACGACCAACCCACCACGCCACCGCTCTCACGTTGTGACGACCAAACCCCCACGCCACCGCTCTCATGTTGTGACGACCAAACCCGCCACCGCTTAAAGTTGTGACGCCCAAACCCCACCCGCCACCGCTGTCATTTGGGGCGACCAACCCCCCGCCACCCTTCATTTGGGCGACCAACCCCCCGCCACCCTCTCAGTTGTGACGACCAACCCACCACGCCACCGCTCTCACGTTGTGACGACCAACCCACCTCGCCACCGCTCTCATGTTGTGACGACCAACCCACCACGCCACCGCGTCATGTTGTGACGACAACCCACCACGCCACCGCTCTCATGTTGTGGCGACCAACCCACCCCACCACCGCTTTAAATGTTGTGGCGACCAACCCCCCCGCCACCCCGCTTAAATGTTGTGGCGCCCAAACCCCCACCCCCCACCGTTTCCCCAATGTTGTGGCGACCAACCCCCCCCCACCGCTTAAATGTTGTGGGGGCCAACCCACCCGCCACCGCCTCGTTGTGACGAAAACCCACCTCGCCACCGCGCCCCATGTTGGGGCGAAAACCCACCCGCCACCGCTCTCATGTTGTGGCGACAAACCCACCACGCCACCGCTCTCATGTTGTGACGACAAACCCACCACGCCACCGCTCTCATGTTGTGACGACCAACCCACCACGCCACCGCTCTCATGTTGTGACGACCAACCCACCACGCCACCGCGCTCATGTTGTGACGCCCAACCCACCACGCCACCGCGCTCATGTTGTGACGACCAACCCACCACGCCACCGCTCTCACGTTGTGACGACCAACCCACCACGCCACCGCGCTCATGTTGTGACGACCAACCCACCACGCCACCGCGCTCATGTTGTGACGACCAACCCACCACGCCACCGCTCTCACGTTGTGACAACCAACCCACCACCAAAATAAGTAACCAGTTTAGTTTGTTTGTTTTTTGCGTTTTTAAGCAAACACGTCTTAGTAAACATGATGAGTGTTTATCATTACATTTCAACATTACCGTGTTCCTTTCCACAAACCACGTCCGTACGTATGAAATAAGTATTTGCCAATCGTTAGGTCCCCATAAAAAAACGTTGTCGGCCTACCTCAATGGGAAATGTATCCGTGTAAGTGTCCGTGACTTGCTCGTGTTAGTAAACTCGAGTGTGGTAAGACAACGCAATATGACCCTCGTATTGTTGTAGTAACGGGGATCACTTTGGGTGTGCCTGTAGATTTAGTGACATAACATATAAAACACGTGCTTATCCGGCTACTCTGAAACATTCCCATTTATTACGTAAGATCATCAAATTGGTGGTTTTTTTAAGAAACATTATTATGGATTACAAACATTGTGTTTGAACACTGTTTCGTGTTGAAAGATGGAACAGCATCAAGCTCACAGAAACGTCATTCACTCCGCATTGCATAGGCTAAACGAAATATTAATTTGTAAATTGCTTTGAAATTTGTACGTAAATTATCATATATAAAACAATATGAAATATTTTCATTGCGAACATAAGTCAGTAAGACATTCTTTGAAATTTGTACATAAAGTACCATGTATAGGAAGTATGTTCACTGCGAACATAAATCAGTAAGACCGCTCAAATGTCGTCATTAGCATGTCACTAATAACCTACTTGCCAGATGTTAGTCAGGTAACAGTGAACTGCCGCACATCGCGCTTCGCCTTACGTGTCTCGGTGCCCTTTGGTGCTCATGATATCGTAATCACATAATTTACTATTTGTGATGTCATCATAACGATACACTTGTATACACCTAACCGCGTGACCCACGGATACACTGAGACAAACGATAGTTACCGGTATTAAAGGTGTCTTGAAATGTCGATCCCTGAGGTTGTAGCCACCCTGAGAGCGGAGCGACTCTGAGGGCACACCCACTCTGAGGGCACACCCACTCGGGGGGCAACACGCATACACCATACCCATACATACATACTACAAAAACAAAATACAAAATACAAAATACATACATACATACATACATACATACATACATACATACATACATACATACATACATACATACATACATACATACATACATACATACAAAATAAACATACATACATACATACATACATACATACATACATAAAACATACATACATACATACAAAACATACATACATACATACATACATACATACATACATACATACATACATACATACATACATACATACATACATACATACATACATACATACATACATACATACATACATACATACAAAATACATACATACATACATACATACATACATACATACATAATTAACAGCCTTTTCCAAGAATAAGTATCTTAAAGATATGCTGGTGTTCCACCAAATTACAATGAACAATGGACTTCTACGGCAAATGTAGGGTGTGACTGAGACACTGCATGGTGGGCGTGGTTGGCGGCGTCTTGTGGCGGTTCCTGGCCGGGGCATAGTGATGTAGTTGTTATGGGGATTAGATTGCTTGCATGGTTCGTCGGGCTGCAGCAGCGCTGGTCCGTGCGGCTTCTCGCGTGTCTGTCCCTTGTACAACTGCATTATATAGTTATTATTCTATACACTATTTAATGTATTCTGATTCTTTGCAGGTGTACAACTGTTTAGTTGTTATGGAGTTTAAATTAAGTGTGGGGTTCGTCGGGCCGTAGCGGTTCTGGTCCGGACGGTTTCTTAGGTGTCTGTCCCGTGTGCTACGGTGCTATGACATAAGTTTAGGCATACAGTAATGAACTATTATTGTTATTCTACATGTTTACCAACCAGGGGATAGTTCTATGTATTAATCATTAATAAACAACGTCAAGAGGATTGTGGAGGTGTGAGGTGGCCAGCAGTAGCGGCACTGCGGGCTGCACCACAGTTTCGCAATGCCCTGCTTATATTAAATATTTTCTCACTGCATATCTCATGTTTTTGAGAACAGAATGGAGAACATCAA
>JAODUO010002553.1:50000-80960 GCA_025642075.2 Ridgeia piscesae
TGTTGTGTTTTAGGACAGTTTTCACTGGCTGTTTCTTTTGTAAAACTCATCAAACTGCACAACTTGACAAGCAAAACAAAACAAATCTACAAATATCCGAGTATAATGGTTTTATTTCAGGGCATGTCGTTATCTTTCAGATTGCAATTAATGAGCAATCATTTGGAAATTGCATAAATGTGATTATATCGTAACATTGTGTTACACATACAACCAGGATCACAATTATAATAACTTTAGTGTTATTTTTATACTGAGTAATCGGATTGCAGGTAACCGTAAGTTGTTGCTGCATTTAGCTAGATTACAGAATAAATTTGTGAGGTTTCGCTCAAGAATTGCCTTAACAAATCATAAAAATTATGTGTATAATTATATATCACAATATATGTTTATAATTATATATGTGTCCCGTTGCACTCTTGCATGGTGTTATCCACACTATTCAGTAACCTTTTCTGCGATGCATATTAATAATCTCAATAATTTCGGTGTTATATCATAACATGGTTTCATTACAGGAGACGGAGATTGCATCGGCGACGTCGTATTTGTGCTGGACTCGTCGGGGAGTATCGGTTTCTTGAACTGGTCCGTATCTACCCAATTTGTTATCGATGTTATGAAAGGACTGAAGATATCGAGCGAAGGCACTCACGTCAGCGTCGTCATTTACTCGACGGAAGTAGAAACATGCTTCGGCTTAGACACATATCATTCTGTTGATGACATTGAGCCCATTGTCTTCAACCTGGAGTACATGGCTGGGGTCACGAACACCGCTGACGGAATCATGGTAATGCACCAGATACTCAAAGACCAGGGTCGTGGTTCTAATATAGCCACACCCATCGGCGTTGTCATCACAGACGGCGTGTCCAACGTCGACGAGAGTAGAACCATTCTTGAGGCAAAAGCTGCACGAGACGATGGAATTCAAATGTTTGCCATCGGTTAGTGACTCCCGTATTTACTATCATCATCACCGTGACACATTATCGAAGTACATACAAGAGAATATGCTTAGAACTAATCGTCTTTTAAAAACACCCTAATTAGAAAATATTGCGTTTGCCAGATACAGCCTAGGATCACATAGATGCATACTATTACAGACAGTTTGCGCTTCAAATCGCCGAGTTATTTGTTCCTTCATCATTCAAGGTTAAACATGATCGAAGTCATATCATAAAACTAATCGTCTTTTAAAAACACCCTAATTAGAAAATATTGCGTTTGCCAGATACAGCCTAGGATCACATAGATGCAATACGTATTACAACGACAGTTTGCGCTCATGCCATTTATTTGCGTTCCTTCAGCAATTGGCCAAGGTATAAACATGGATGAAGTCAAAGGTATTGCAAACAACGAAGATTACGTGTTCCACGCGGCTGACTATGGCCAAGTGCAAGATATGACGGATGAAATCGCCAGTAAAATATGTTCAAAAGGTAAACAAATTGCAAATTTGTCTTCTTTGATGACGCGTGATGTCGATAACGATGCATTGGAAACTGTAGACCATAGGACTTGGGTGAAGATGTTAGTCAGTTGACCTTTAATCTCGTAGCGGATTGTGTCAGTTTTTGCAATGCGGCTACCATCAAATTATTGTCTTTAATTGACTGTTATTACACAATTCATAAAAGCGACGATCTTCATATAACGTTTCAGGCGGCCTTTTATCGCTCAACAAGGCATCAAACTACTCAAAAATATAATACACTGTTGCCACTAACTTTGCATATTTTGTGTCCAACAGGTAACACCGAGGTTTGTGGCGACTGTGGTGACTTCAGCGACTGCAACGCAGACTGCGGCATAGAAGGCATAATGGAAGGCACAAGGGACTGTTGGCTGGTAAGCGGAGTGACTGGTCAAGAGATCCCCAGTAGCAGAAAAAAAGTGCCGTGCAGCGACAAATGCCTCGTCCCTTGTCCAGTAGAGGAATGCGGACCTTGTGGAGAATACGGTCCATGCAGCGAATCGTGTGGAGAAGAAGGCACAAGAAAAACTACGAAAGATTGCTGGTTGAATGACGGTACGACTAGGGAAGAAATGGATGGTACTAGAAAGCAAGTACCGTGCACTGAGACATGCTTAATTCCTTGTCCAGTGCGGGAATGTGGACCTTGTGGAGAATACGGACCATGCAGCGAGTCGTGTGGTGAAGAAGGCACAAGAGAAACAACAAAAGATTGCTGGTTGAATGACGGTACGACTGGAGAAGAAATAGATGGTACTAGAGAGCAGGAACCTTGCGTTGAGACATGCTTAATTCCTTGTCCAGTGCCGGAATGCGGACCTTGTGGAGAATACGGTCCATGCAGCGAGTCGTGTGGAGAAGAAGGCACAAGAGAAACAACAAAAGATTGCTGGTTGAATGACGGTACGACTGGAGAAGAAATGGATGGTACTAGAAAGCAAGTACCGTGCACTGAGACTTGCTTAATTCCTTGTCCAGTGCGGGAATGTGGACCTTGTGGAGAATACGGTCCATGCAGCGAGTCGTGTGGAGAAGAAGGCACAAGAGAAACAACAAAAGATTGCTGGTTGAATGACGGTACGACTGGAGAAGAAATAGATGGTACTAGAGAGCAGGAACCTTGCACTGAGACATGCTTAATTCCTTGTCCAGTGCGGGAATGCGGACCTTGTGGAGAATACGGTCCATGCAGCGAGTCGTGTGGAGAAGAAGGCACAAGAGAAACAACAAAAGATTGCTGGTTGAATGACGGTACGACTGGAGAAGAAATAGATGGTACTAGAGAGCAGGAACCTTGCGTTGAGACATGCTTAATTCCTTGTCCAGTGCGGGAATGCGGACCTTGTGGAGAATACGGTCCATGCAGCGAGTCGTGTGGAGAAG
Source organism: Ridgeia piscesae (assembly GCA_025642075.2). Taxonomy (NCBI): domain Eukaryota; kingdom Metazoa; phylum Annelida; class Polychaeta; order Sabellida; family Siboglinidae; genus Ridgeia; species Ridgeia piscesae. Next base: position 52,873 of record JAODUO010002553.1, read on the forward strand.
AAGGCACAAGAGAAACAACAAAAGATTGCTGGTTGAATGACGGTACGACTGGAGAAGAAATAGATGGTACTAGAGAGCAGGAACCTTGCACTGAGACATGCTTAATTCCTTGTCCAGTGCGGGAATGCGGACCTTGTGGAGAATACGGTCCATGCAGCGAGTCGTGTGGAGAAGAAGGCACAAGAGAAACAACAAAAGATTGCTGGTTGAATGACGGTACGACTGGAGAAGAAATAGATGGTACTAGAGAGCAGGAACCTTGCACTGAGACATGCTTAATTCCTTGTCCAGTGCGGGAATGCGGACCTTGTGGAGAATACGGTCCATGCAGCGAGTCGTGTGGAGAAGAAGGCACAAGAGAAACAACAAAAGATTGCTGGTTGAATGACGGTACGACTGGAGAAGAAATAGATGGTACTAGAGAGCAGGAACCTTGCGTTGAGACATGCTTAATTCCTTGTCCAGTGCGGGAATGCGGACCTTGTGGAGAATACGGTCCATGCAGCGAGTCGTGTGGAGAAGAAGGCACAAGAGAAACAACAAAAGATTGCTGGTTGAATGACGGTACGACTGGAGAAGAAATAGATGGTACTAGAGAGCAGGAACCTTGCGTTGAGACATGCTTAATTCCTTGTCCAGTGCCGGAATGCGGACCTTGTGGAGAATACGGTCCATGCAGCGAGTCGTGTGGAGAAGAAGGCACAAGAGAAACAACAAAAGATTGCTGGTTGAATGACGGTACGACTGGAGAAGAAATAGATGGTACTAGAGAGCAGGAACCTTGCGTTGAGACATGCTTAATTCCTTGTCCAGTGCGGGAATGCGGACCTTGTGGAGAATACGGTCCATGCAGCGAGTCGTGTGGAGAAGAAGGCACAAGAGAAACAACAAAAGATTGCTGGTTGAATGACGGTACGACTGGAGAAGAAATAGATGGTACTAGAGAGCAGGAACCTTGCGTTGAGACATGCTTAATTCCTTGTCCAGTGCGGGAATGCGGACCTTGTGGAGAATACGGTCCATGCAGCGAGTCGTGTGGAGAAGAAGGCACAAGAGAAACAACAAAAGATTGCTGGTTGAATGACGGTACGACTGGAGAAGAAATAGATGGTACTAGAGAGCAGGAACCTTGCGTTGAGACATGCTTAATTCCTTGTCCAGTGCGCGAATGTGGACCTTGTGGAGAATACGGTCCATGCAGCGAGTCGTGTGGAGAAGAAGGCACAAGAGAAACAACAAAAGATTGCTGGTTGAATGACGGTACGACTGGAGAAGAAATAGATGGTACTAGAGAGCAGGAACCGTGCGTTGAGACATGCTTAATTCCTTGTCCAGTGCGGGAATGCGGACCTTGTGGAGAATACGGTCCATGCAGCGAGTCATGTGGAGAAGAAGGCACAAGAGAAACAACAAAAGATTGCTGGTTGAATGACGGTACGACTGGAGAAGAAATAGATGGTACTAGAGAGCAGGAACCTTGCACTGAGACTTGCTTAATTCCTTGTCCAGTGCGGGAATGCGGACCTTGTGGAGAATACGGTCCATGCAGCGAGTCGTGTGGAGAAGAAGGCACAAGAGAAACAACAAAAGATTGCTGGTTGAATGACGGTACGACTGGAGAAGAAATAGATGGTACTAGAGAGCAGGAACCTTGCGTTGAGACATGCTTAATTCCTTGTCCAGTGCGGGAATGCGGACCTTGTGGAGAATACGGTCCATGCAGCGAGTCGTGTGGAGAAGAAGGCACAAGAGAAACAACAAAAGATTGCTGGTTGAATGACGGTACGACTGGAGAAGAAATAGATGGTACTAGAGAGCAGGAACCTTGCGTTGAGACATGCTTAATTCCTTGTCCAGTGCGGAATGGGACCTTGTGGAGAATACGGTCCATGCAGCGAGTCTGTGGAGAAGAAGGCACAAGAGAAACAACAAAAGATTGCTGGTTGAATGACGGTACGACTGGAGAAGAAATAGATGGTACTAGAAGCAGACCGTGCTGAGACTTGCTTAATTCCTTGTCCGTGCGGGATGGGACCTTGTGGAGAATACGGTCCATGCAGCGAGTCGTGTGGAGAAGAAGGCACAAGAGAAACAACAAAAGATTGCTGGTTGAATGACGGTACGACTGGAGAAGAAATAGATGGTACTAGAGAGCAGGAACCTTGCGTTGAGACATGCTTAATTCCTTGTCCAGTGCGGGAATGCGGACCTTGTGGAGAATACGGTTCATGCAGCGAGTCGTGTGGAGAAGAAGGCACAAGAGAAACAACAAAAGATTGCTGGTTGAATGACGGTACGACTGGAGAAGAAATAGATGGTACTAGAGAGCAAGAACCTTGCGTTGAGACATGTTTAATTCCTTGTCCAGTGCCGGAATGCGGACCTTGTGGAGAATACGGTCCATGCAGCGAGTCGTGTGGAGAAGAAGGCACAAGAGAAACAACAAAAGATTGCTGGTTGAATGACGGTACGACTGGAGAAGAAATAGATGGTACTAGAGAGCAGGAACCTTGCGTTGAGACATGTTTAATTCCTTGTCCAGTGCCGGAATGCGGACCTTGTGGAGAATACGGTCCATGCAGCGAGTCGTGTGGAGAAGAAGGCACAAGAGAAACAACAAAAGATTGCTGGTTGAATGACGGTACGACTGGAGAAGAAATGGATGGTACTAGAGAGCAGGAACCTTGCGTTGAGACATGCTTAGTTCCTTGTCCAGTACGGGAATGCGGACCTTGTGGAGAATACGGTCCATGCAGCGAGTCGTGTGGAGAAGAAGGCACAAGAGAAACAACAAAAGATTGCTGGTTGAATGACGGTACGACTGGAGAAGAAATAGATGGTACTAGAGAGCAGGAACCGTGCGTCGAGTCGTGCCTCATTGTGTGTCCAACGACTACAACAGCACCATGTAAAGTATTCCATTTTATTAGTGTTATATTACAAATTAATTTCTCTCAGGAAAGTTTATTTATCTCAAGTAACATAGTACATATAGTCAATATATCATCATCATAATCACTGTTGCGAAAACAACTATACCATTAAATATATAAACTTCAAACAATGATTTGCAAAGTGCAATGTTATAATAAATGTCATCTCGATCAAATGAGATCTCAAATTGTAATTATAAGGTTTAAACTAATCGGTCTCGGTGGAGCCACCTTTATACTGTTAACTGTAGTCAGTTATCAATTGTTGTGCAAAAACATACTATGGGTGAGATTTTTTAGTTTGCATCAATTGGTCCCAAGCAATGGTTAAAAACAAAAACATTTGTTTTGTATTCTTTTCCGTTAAGGTGGACATACTTTAACACCCAACTTTTCAAACACCCTTCCAGTTACATGTACGCGTATAATAACAGCAGCACAAATTTGCGTGTTTTTCTTTTTAAATTCCCACTTTTCTTTTAATACGTGAACATATATTAAGACTCCATCAGTTTTGTATTGTTTATGATAACACTGTTTTCGTTTTGGACGTGACGCGTTTTATATAGTAGTTTTCATTAATCTGTATTGTGCCTTTTTATTACCTTTATCACATTTCTAAATACCCGACACTCAGTTTAGATGGGGATAGACTATGCAATGACAAGATTACGTGTATATGTTGGGATAATCAACAATATTGGTTTATTTGTGATATTGCAACCCGTAACATAAAATAACATAATTATCATGGCAAAGACATAATATGCACTGCAGTGTATTCACTAGTACACATGTTTTTTTTCATTTAGTTTGTGTGATATTGTTATAGTCCAACAAACATGGTCCTGAGTTACCGTTCTATACGTGACGTATTCGGTCTGTATGTGACGGATCTCATAACCCATACATATCGAAATTATTGTAACATCTTAAAACAATTAACCGGAATGTCGTGTTCCGTGTGAGTATATCTACAACAAGCACGTATGCTTAGGAGTTCATATGGCCACTAGTCAAATCTAACGCTACAGGAAACGGTGGTGAGCAACAACAATATTATCGCTAAAAGTAGCGGTCAGGGTGTACTGAGCCCGCCTCCCTCTTCCGGTGGTGTAAGGTACAGAGACATGAGATATGAAGACATCCTCCAGTGCAGTATCATATATATTCTAGGGCGGCAAAGGCCACTTGTATCGTTTCGCTTTCCCTACCACTGGATGAAAGGAGTTCACACGAACTGTGCCATCCTTACACAAATGTCAAATCTTGCTTTCAAAAATGTTTATTCAAATTGTCAAATAGCCCTACAGAGTCAGAGACACAGTGCAAGAAGCCTAGATGTTGTACTGAGTAGCCCAACAATGTATACTTTTGAAACCGCTTCAATTTTGTTCTGTGCGTGACGCAGGCATTTTTTCCTTATGTCACAGAAAATGTTTCATTTCATTGTCAGTTGTTATCAGGTATTTATTTATTTTATTTTTATATTGAAAGACCATAACAACAGGATCAAAAATTCAAACGGAGTAGTATTATATTTTTTATGGAGAGTGCAGTAATTATAATACGAAAAAGACTCGTATATTTTATAATATTAAAAGATAAAAAATCACAGAAAATTTGAAATATTTTAAAACAAATGAAGTGTCATATATGCCCTTGATGCTATATGTATCCCTGATCAAGAAAACCACTTTAAAGCACCTGGAAATACAACTACGTTCAATTAACGAGCATTGGAATGAGTTTGTAACCATTTCCCCCAATTGTTACAAAGTCACAAATCTCACCCACTATATGGAATTATATAGTTAATTACGAATATATGTTATGTTTCGTAGTAATTTGACGAAATTGTACTAAAATATATCTTAATGGTAATCAGTAGTTACTTAATGTTTATACTAAATATATACTCATACGTTCGAATTTCTTAGTGTTTGTGTGTTTTTATATATGATCTCAGGGATACCCGATTGTTCCCGCTGCGACTACACGAAGGGACAGATCTGGATTGAGGACCGGAACAACTGTCATATGTATTTCATCTGTGAGCCCCTCGGCAACGGCGACTACCGGATACACCACGTGACTTGTGGAGTACAATTCTGGAACCATGTGTATCACACGTGTGTGTCCGTCATGCCGGCGGATGCCAACTGCGAAGTTGGACTAATTCATCTATACATACAGCCATCGACGCCTAATGGTAGGTGACTGTATTGATGTAGTGAGAGAGAACCAAAGTACGGTATAATAATAGCAAATGTTATATAATGATATTGCACATATCTACTAATGTCAAATTTGGACGTGGAACATTGTTTACTCAACAAAGTGGATTAATTTATGATGTATTATAGTGTTCATCCATGCGAAAACACGTTATGACATGAGTCTACTGTGGCACATTGTAACACACAACGCCACACTGTGACGTTACCTACGGCGACACTTTGTGTAAAGCCAGTTGCCTCCAATGCTTACAGTGCCTTGCCCATATGAGCCTTACCCCGGCGATGCATCCAAGTTCTGGGTTAATGGAGATCCACTGACAATAAGTAACTGTGCGCAAGGAATGGAATTCGTCAATGTGGGGGAGATTTGTGACTGTCTGCCAGCCGGACCAGGTAAGCGCAGTGTGACTGTCTATTCTGATTTCACTGTTGTTGTGTATATGCAGAAACATAACCTGTATGATACGACGGAATTAAAATGATTCCCGTCGGTCAGTTACTCATTGATTGTTATCATCATAATCATCATCATCATCATCGTTGTCGTCATCGTCGTCGTTGTCGTCAACTTCTTCATCATCATCACTATCGTGTCACACTAACGTAGTATATATATATATATGTATATATATATATATATATATATATATATATACAAGATAGCACTTAGCAACTAGTTATTATACCAACTATTGGAGACCGATAAATAAATTCTCCGTCCGAAACTATATATATCATATGAAATGTAACAAATTATTCACCATCATGTTCTTCTTTAGTAGCTGAAGTGATACCGCAATGCGAGGACGATTTGCTCCTTTACTTCCCCTACGAGGAACATTTCAACGACGTCACATGTCACCAAGCCATTGCCACTCAGTACGGCAGTGGAGTGTCGATACAGTTCGACGCCGAACGAAACGGAAACGTCGCGTGTTTCACCGGAGAGACTCACTTCGAGGTAACTGTCATTTGTTCTGTCTGTCACAGATTGCGTATCAAATCCATTCCGGATAATACTGGAAATATGACGTTCCATGCTAACAATAAACACCGATGACAAATTTGAATTATATTAAACAAAATCTACTGAAACGTATCTCTAAAAATAACGATCATTCCGAAATGTGTCTAGACGTATTATGTATGTTCCATCTGACTGAGGACACTTATGATCTTTCCATTTCCAGGTTGCTTTCCTGCGTACGTGGTTTGCCAACAATAAAGTGGACAAGTTCACGGTGTCGGTGAGGTTCAAGCGACAAGTAGAACAAGAGTCTCCTGTAGGCATTGTCAACAACGGAGACTGCATCGACACGGCCGGCTTCCTCATCGGTCACGCGCAAGGGACGGTGATGGCCAACATCACCACGGAGGCCGCAAGAGCTGGCCTCCCGATTGGAGAGGTACGTAAATTCCAGTAGTCGCACTGATACCGATATGCGTACGCTCTCCCCCCTCGCCCTACCTCCCCCTCTCTCTCCCTCTCCCTCTGTTCAAATGTTTTCCTGAAGTAGTCGTCATGCTAGTGGCATTATATCTCTACAGTCTCGTAACGAGGTATTGCTTCCGCCCTTTGAGTGAACGCATATCACAATTAATTATGCATATTTTCCAATTACCTTTATTAAGTGCTACTTTCAAGCGTTATTATTTTATTTTTATTACATTTTATGCTAGTATAATTATATGTGCTTTAACATTTTACAAAGTCATCAAAATAGAAACATTTTTGTTTCACAAATAGGTTTATCTCATCACGGTAATAATACGACAGAGAGAATAACGGGTCGTTGCCGCTTCGGCAGACAACTGTTCTTGGGGCAATGACGACCGGTGTATCATGTATGTGTATCATCAGTTGGTCTCTTTGTTGCAGGCTTCGGCGGATGATTGTTGGTACCACGTGGTTTGGGTTTATGATGGCCAGTGTCTCATGATGTACCTGGATGGCGAGCTGAAGGAGACAATCCCAATCTCAGGTATAATAACGACCATTTACTCTTGATCATAATATAAATTATTATAGTTGACGTGTGCGTAAATTCGCGCATGCCTATATGTGATATTTGAGTGCATCGATTCCACCATGTCACGTTATGCCAAGCATATTTACGCTATTACGCGTCATAGTGCATGTTTCAGGTTTAACTATGACCCGATATGCTTCAATGAGACCTGCTATATAAGCGAATTTAAAATGCAAAACGCTTTAAATCATGGTGCGTAGCGGCAACCAATCCTGCAATTGTTTGTTAATTCGAAATACGGATAATCACAATGTTTACGTTACTTAAAATGCAAGGAACCAATATTGTTGTTGTCGTCAATAGGCTCCCGGAAGATCAAAAATTACGCGTCAATGTCGTAACTATTGTATTATGCTGTCTGTAGAACAACGACGTAAAACATGATGATGTTGTTGTTGTCAGGATACCTCATGAACAACGACGTGCCAATGTACATCGCCAACTGCTGCGGAGAACACTTCTTCATCGGATGTCTGGATGAGGTGAGAAACAACAGGGAGACAGAGAGAGAGAGAGAGAGAGAGAGAGAGAGAGAGAGAGAGAGAGAGAGAGAGAGTGAGAGAGAGAGAAGTGAGCGTGAGTGAGTGAGTGAGTAAGTGAGTGTGTGTGTGTGTATGCGTGCTAATGAGTGAGTGAGTGAGTGAGTGAGTGAGTGAGTGAGAGAGAGAGAGTGGGGGTGTATTATGTCATTATTATGTGTATATATGTTGTACTTATGTATGCATTATTATGTATGGATATATTTGTATATGTACGCATATATATATATATATATATATATATATATATATATATATATATATATATATATATATATATATATATATAAAATTGTGTGTGTGTGTGTGTGTGTGTGTGTGTGTTTGCTTGTTTTTAAATGGACGTATTTCACTTGATAATTTTGTTTACGCTACTAGTTTTGAGCGCATTACATCTTGTCAAATTGTCAACATTTCATCCACGGCTTTCGGTTTCGTACATACTACGATCAGTAGGAAAGTTGACGAACGATCGCAAAACGATGCGCATTTTATGCGATTTTCAAAGTTTAATGTATATGTCTGATCTATATAGGCCACCAGTAGCTTATCATAGTTTACTTTACCTGCATAATTTACGAGTAACACCTAAAAATCTTCCTAAGCTTAAATATACATTAAAGATGTACTATGCCTATGTTACCCATCACGTGACAATGTGTGGTCATGAATATTCGGTAACGTTCGCCAGACTTCAGTTTTATGGTTAGGTGTTAGGACGAATTATTTATCTTTGTTGTGGCGCAATAAAACTCAAATCATGCATAGATATAAAATACATAAGTCGCAGAGAACGTACTTATGAGAAAAATATGACGTTTTGATACAGCACATTTCAAATGTATATTGATATAATATTACAGAGAATCCCTTGAAGTCTGACTTTTAAGGATATCGGAGCATAAGAAGTTGTTATCATTATTATTGTTTTTGATACAATATCGGCTTGTTTAACAACCATTGAGGCTACAAAGTATGCAAGTTCAGCCATTGGTGTTACAATGTCGGTATGATCAGCCTTTGATGTTACAATGTTGGCATGGTCAGGCATTGCATCGGTAGAGATTTTGACAGTGCTCAGTTCAAAATGGGTAAGTGTGCCGACAAACGTATCTGTCAACACATGTCATGAAATAGTGTTCTGTTCATGTTACAGCTACGCGTCTACAACAGAGTGTTGTCACCTGGCGAGATTCTGCTCCTCCCGTAGTAGGAAGATGTCAATCACAGCCTGATCGCCAATACGGATACGGACCACGACGAAGTAAAACTACGACTGGTGACAGTTGTGGAATCATCCAGACCTATGTTTGGCAATTAGATCAATTCTTACTTTGAGGGATACTACATTATATAGCAAAACTGGTAAAACGTAAACAAATAAGACAATGATAGTCAGTATTATATAGAACAATATATATATATATATATATATATATATATATATATATATATATATTTATATATCCGGCGGTAATATTGCTATTGGGGTATGAATATGTACTGTTTGATGGTGAAAATAAATTGACTATTCGCTTTGTATGTAGCTAATTACTTAGGGTGTTTTGTTGGTAACATTAAATTCATACAGCGTGTTTACAATTCGTACTTGTCAACATGTGGTAATGAAAAAGACCACACAAGACAGCGATCGCACAGCACCGACCGCTACTCACCCCACGCTCTCAGGTACACCACATTCACCACACAAAGTAAGCCAATGTTTTATTTAGACAGTCCAGTTAATAAATACACTAAACACTTATGCATACACGAATACAGTAACAAAGGGCCTCGTGGCAGCCGTCAGTGCATTCTGTAAAACAGGCTGTCACGTACTGTTCAAGATGCTGCGAGACTGAAATGCAATTCACATTTATATTTAAGCGCGTTGCACAGTGCCATTTTCCGGAATAGCTAATCCGGAATATTTTAATTTATGCCTGTAGTTGAACAGTATGAAATGGACGTAGTCTAGAATGGTTGTTCCCCTAAAATACTCTAGTTATTGCTGCGGGAGAAATGTTTTCCCGGCATAAATGCCTGTGAAATGTAGAAACGTCTTTGTTCGGTGATAGGTAACGTTGCGTGTCAGAACTGACGTAAGCGCAGAACAAAAATGTTCTCAGTATATGATTCTTTTGCTAAAAATGTCCGTATTATACCATCATATGATTATACAAATCATCATTATTAGTTAATCTGGCGGCTATTCAGATAGTCCTCTAATGCAAAATAACTTTTCACTGAAAAAGCACAATTGTTTCTTTTGCTATTTCTGATTAGTTATTCCGGAATTTGTCAATGTGAAAGGGGCTGTAGATGGCAATATCAGTGATCTCATTTACCAACTCTGAACCAGAGCCAACCTTGCCGTGCGACGCCTGGACAGGACATCGTTATATATCATCATCATCACTGGACAGGGCGAAGGCCTCAGCATGCTGTTTCTACACCTGCCAGTTGGTGCCCTTCCAGTACTCGTCTAGTTCGTCGGTCGCCGGTCTTCCTCTAGATCGTTTCCTTTCGTACGTTTTCCATGGGACCATTTCACTAACGTTGTTAAGAGCCCGTAAACCCGACTTTGCAGTTTAAAAGCAATATTGCACTTTCAAATCAATTTTGATCCTCAACAGTGATCTTGAATTCATGACAACTGTTAACACCATGTGTAACCAAATACCAAGCAATAGTTAATTTATAATTATAAGGAATGCATTGTTATTATTGTAATACATTTTATGTAATTTTATTTATTTATTTTTGGAGACCACATACTTTATTTAGTAACTTAAAATTAAAGGCATTTTATATTTTTTTAATTTATAATGTTATGTCTGCTACTAGTTCATGTACAATTTCTTAAGACCTAATAGTATTCCTTTTAGTTGGACTCTCGATAAGCCAAAGGCTTCCTTGTCCACTCGCCATCTGGAGCCAAGATAGCTCTAGACTGCAGTCTTATTAATGTTTGTTAAATCTATTCAAAATTTTTGTTTGTATAACTGATCTTTCTGACTTCAATTATGAGATCATTTCGTTAGGATAGGCTTTTTGTTCACGCTTATTGTTATGTTTGAGGCGGCGAAGCAGACGATGTTGATTATAATTATAATACAGCGAAATCGTTTCGAAAGTTGGCATCATCTGTGTGACCCCAGGGTGTGGCATTTATTGCATCTAGATTATCGACATTTGTATGGCAAATGAATCGTGCAGGACAATTAGGACTACATTTAGAATAATATGTACAGTTTGAGGAGATAATATGAGTGATTTGTTTACTTATTTTAAAGCCTACTTTTCCCATGAAGTTGCCGCCTTTCAGCAGCCGTCCTTAGACTGCTATTGCTAGACGGCGACACGGTGGTCTTTTGAGAATATTATGGCTATAGAAGTAATTATCTGTGCTCGTGGTCGTGGGCACTAAAATCAGAACATTGAAACGAACGGAAGCTTATCGGATCGAGCTGATCAGATACCTGATGACAGGATTTATAATTAAATTGAATGAACTCGTCATTCCTGCAAATGCATAATAATGAATACACTTTCAGAGCGGCGTGGATCCAGGATAACCGTCAAAAGGAACTAATACAAATATAGTTAAAATATACTTAAAAACAAATAAATATAAAAACAAAGAACAAAACATAAAGAAATCAAAGTTCATAAAGCAGAGTGTTAAATTCATTTCAATTCAATATGTTTATTTCAGTCTTATCTACGTCATGTACATATGTTCATATAAACATTAAACATACAAGTGAATGAAATATAAAAGTATCGCACACAAACATATATAAGTATTGCATACAAATAGATAAAATATTGCACAAAAAGCCGTTAAAATATTGTTATGTATATATACCACATATAAATCCAGTGTCGTCGTATCCTGGAGTGCCACTATACATCACTGCTGATATTTGCATTTAACAGCCTATTACAAGAAGCATCAAGTCTCGGCACGAATTTATTTACGACATAAATACACAAGTCTGTCCCATGTTTTCTCTTAAAACCAAACTGACTGGACATTGTTGACAGCATAACTGACATGCTGTCCAGTAAAATGTGTTCAACAATTTGGACATAGTACTAAGTAATGCAGTAGGTCTATAGTTGTCTTTGCTGTTAATCTTGCCGCATTTTTCTTTGATAATGGGAACAGGGACAACAGATAAGAGAAAACTAGGTATAAATCCATGTACCCAAAGCAGTTACACACCTAGCAGGTAAAGGCACAATGCGCTTATCACAACGTTTAAGATGTTCAGCATCAACACCATCCATACCACAAGTCTTATTTACATCTATACATTTAATAACAATTTTAACTTCGCTAATTTCCAAATGTATATTCAAACTAATGCTGTTAGCCAGTCAGTATCGAGATCTAAACATATCGCATGTATATCAAGGTTTGTGCGCCATAGTATAGCCACTACCTGGGTTATGTCCCCTACGAAGACAAACCCTGTAATCTACAGTATACCTGTAATATGAAATAATTGTCATTATTGACAGTATGTAAGCATGTTCGTAGCCCTGCAAGTAGCCGATAGCTTTGCATCACCACCTTCCCTATGTTTTCGCTTGCGCTCGCGCATTTCTCCAACACTGAACGCATGCACCTTCTGGCCACGAGTATGTGCGCATGCGTGAGGTTACTAACAAACTTGACAACGGCTGGCCAAATTTCTCTAGCAAAGACATATTTACACTAAAGATCAGAATCTAGAAAATCCACCAGCAATTGGGAATGTTCTACTAAACATTCCTTGACAACCAGAAATACGTGACAACGCTGCAATAACTGCTAAAACTACTTTGAAACGTCCCGCTGATTTCCCGCCAAGCCGCCATCTTGGATAAACATAAACAACGATCGCCGAAGAAGCCACGAACCCAACTCAAAATTATTTACTAACCAAACCGATATACAACTAAACGCAACAAAAGGCAACGCTTTGGTGATAGAGTTGATAAAAAGTAACAATTTCCACCAACAATCATATTTTTAATGTCAGCGGTTTACCAGAAAACAATTTAGAATACATAACCATCGAAAATCTATAGACCACTCCATTTTACCAACAGAATGACGTAGCGAGGTCGTCTTGATCGGCATGAACTGTGCATATTATCTTTTACTTTCTAACGTAACCATGAAAACGACCACCAGCAAACGCCAACATTCTCCTCACTTATCTTACATACATATACATACACTTTGTTATAAAATAAAATCATTTGAATTCCTCTAACGAAGACAATTCACAAAACCAACGCGACGATAACGACGGCAACTCAATCTCATCGAAGAATCTGCGGTTACCGTTAAATCGCTATAAAAGTTAGCTTTACACAAAATACCGATAGGCGGCGCGGTGGTGCGCGCGAAGATTTATAAACTTTACTTACTGCGTTCGCACGCGCGAAATAATTTAATTAATCAAGTAATATAGTAATAATGAATTATTATAATTACTACGATCTTCAGAAAATGTTAAGTTTTATTATACTATAATTATAATATAGCGCCAAATCCATAATTGTCTGTGGCGCGGAGAAACAGGTGTGGAAATAACGTATTGTTCGATGAGGTCACATTGTTTATTTTAACAATATTTCTATAAACATCCCGCGTGTACTGCGAGCATGCAAGCTTATATTACATAAGCGGTTTTTAACAGTAATAACTAAAACAATAACATATTAATATTATTATTTTAAAATGCACCCAAACTTTCTTTTTCTACCACCATATATGTCCTATATATTCATATTCTGTTTAAATTTAATTAATTAATTAAGTGTCTATACCAAAAATTATTATTATTACCTCATAAGTAGAAAAAAATGCTTCAATAATATTTTCTTATGCATAATGTGTGTGTGTATGTGCTGATTGAAAATTATTGTTACTTCATCATTATTTTACCATTTTAATTATTTATTACCTTTACATTCATTTATCACTATTGTTGTTATGGAATTTGTATGGGGTCTTTTTAATACTGATAGATCACTTTAGTTAATTATATAGACACATGTATTTTCATTATTTGTTTTTAAATATTATATGTGGGTAGTTTTCTTCTTATTGTATATTTTAAATAGCAGTATGATGTGAAACGCCACAAACAATTATGGATGTGGCGCTATAAAAATTAAATATTATTGTATTATAATATAACTTATGATTTCATGCAAATCATAGTGATGATAATAATTAATTATTATTATATTACTTATAAGTAATTAAACTATTTCGCGCGTGCGAATGCAGTAAGGAATTTTTTTTAATATTCGCGCGCACAAACGTGCCATCTAACGGCATTTTGTATAAAGCTAACTTAGGCCCCTATAGAGCAATTTTACGGTACCGCGGAGCGGCCGACGAAGTGGCCGTCGAGATCTGCGCGTTTGCTTTGTGAAATTTCTTCGTTAGAAGAATGGAAGCGATTTTATTTTATAACGTAGTGTATGTATATGTATGTAAGATAGTTTAGGAGAAGTTTGATGGCTGGTGGTGGTCGTTGTCAATCCAACCCCGTCGTCTGGCATCCGCACTGTGTCTGTGACTGTCCCAACGAATCCACTGGACCACTGTTTCAGTTCTGGTCGATTCGAAGGGTGACAAAAAGACAGCTTACTGATACTGTATTTCACTGTACTATTGCTACTAGCGTATGAGAAACAGTGCGGCATATTGCTGTCGCGATTTCGTTGTAAACCGACGTAAGGCAGTTTTAGCGAGCCGCTTGGCTCTTTGCTATGACAGCTGAACCAGCAGAGGACTTTATGACGTATTACTTTTTCAAACTGCAGATAGAAGCTGTGTTTTGATTTCTGTATCTGTATCTGTATCTGTATCTGTATCTGTATCTGTATCTGTATCTGTATCTGTATCTGTATCTGTATCTGTATCTGTATCTGTATCTGTATCTGTATCTGTATCTGTATCTGTATCTGTATCTGTACCTGTACCTGTACCTGTACCTGTACCTGTACCTGTACCTGTACCTGTACCTGTACCTGTACCTGTACCTGTACCTGTACCTGTATCTGTATCTGTATCTGTATCTTAACTGGCAAAATGTCCTAGGGACACATCACGCCAGTGCGCATGGTGGGTCATCTGACTTAATTGTTAAAATGTTGGATTAAACTATTCTGAAATGATCTTAGTGATTTACTTGAGACAGTGTTTCGGGGGAGAGAATTCCATTCCTTAATTGTTGGTGGGAAGACGCTGATTCCAAATATGTTTGCAGAGTATCTAATTTGCAAGAACTGACTGTCATGTTTACGTGAGGATCTAGTGTTGTGTTGGATATAGTGATCTAGCGGGATATCTATAAGGTTATGTTCCATTTTGTATATTATGCTAAGTCATTTAATTGTTCTTCTTGTTTGGAGGGTGTCCCACTGGAGGTCTTTAAAAAGTTGGGTTACTGTTCCTGGTTCTCTAGAATAGTTTTATGTACAAAATCTGGCAGCTTGTCTTTGGATTCTTTCTAAGGTTTTAATATGTTTTAGGCAGTGTGGATCCCATGATGCTGACGCATATTCAAGTATTGGTCGGACAAGGGTTGAGTAGGCTATTGACTTAATGTGGGTTTGGCATTTATTTAGATTTCTCCTAATGACTCCTAGAGTCTGTTGTGCTTTCCTAGCGACTGAGTTGCATTGTGCTGTCCAATTTAATGTATTTGATATTTGTACACCAAGATAACAATGTGATTGAACATATGTAAGTTGTTGGCCACAGAAGGTGTATATATTTGGTGTCGGTTTTCTTGAGGCTAATGTCATTGTGAAGCATTTGTCATTGGCTGATTTAATTGGTTGATATAGTAGGCAGTCATCTGCAAAAAGGCGAACGTTTGAAGTGAGATTGTTGGGTAGGTCATTTATGTAAAGTAACAAGATTTAACAAGATTTAACAATATTGCCACCTAGAGATTCAACTCTAGATGGCAGGTGGACTAGGAAGCCATTTGGCTTATCGAGAGTCCAACCTATCTATCTAAGTATACCCCGCCCGTCTTAGGTATATGTCGATTTTTTTTATATTAACACTACTAGCACCTACACAATCAGCTGATAATCTGTTCCATTCATTACTGTTCTTTGTGAAAATGAAAATTTTCTAATATCTAGTCTACACTGCTTCTTTGCTAATGTAACTCCATGTCCTCTAGTCCTTCTCTCTTCCTTGACTGTGAAAAATATTTCTGTCAATATTTTCATATCCATTCAATATTTTAAACACCCAATCTGATCTCCTCTCAATCTTCTGGTTTCTAGTGTTGTTAAATCACATTCTTTTAGACGCATTTCATAACTAATATTCCTGAGTTTTGGTATCATTTTGGTTGCTCTCCTTTGTACTCTTTCCAGCATATCAATATCTTTCTTGCGATATTATTAGTTCTTTTTCTTTGTAAACTATATTTCGCCTAATTAATCCTAAAATGTTGTTTCCCTTCGCTGCTGCAATTCCACACTGCTCTGATACCTTCATATCAGCACTAATAGTTAACCCTAAGTCCTTTTCCTTTAAGGTAGTATTTAGTACAGTTGTGCCACTGTATATTGTGCATCTTCATTCCAAAGTCCTGTGTGGAGGCACTTATTCTTTCCAAAATTAAACAGCATTTGCCACTTCTCAGACAATTCTATCAACTTATTAAGATCATGTTGTAAATGCTGTCTATCTGCATCACTTTTAATTTTAATTTTTTAATTTTCCTAAACACTTTTGTGTCGTCCGCAAACGTCAACTCCTTGTTTGTTATGTCATCATCCAAATCATTGATATATATTACGAATAAAATAGGTCCCAGTACTGTTCCCTGTGGTACTCCACTCAAAACCGATTTCCAGTTTGAAACCGCCCCATCAACTACTATTCGTTGTCTTCTACCAATAAGCCATGTTTCTATCCAGTTGATCATACCATTTCCTATTCCATGGGCCTTTAGGTTAAGTAGTAATCTTGGGCACTTTCTCAAAGGCTTCTTTTAAAATCTAGGTAGATTATATCTACTTGTGATCCCTCATCTACCCACTGTGTGACATCTTCCAAAAAACATAACATATTTGTTAAGCATGACCTCGCTTTTAAAAACCCATGTTGAGATGGGTTTATCAATTTATTTTTAACAAGAAAATCAACCAGGCGATCTTTAGTTAGTCTTTCTAATAGTTTGCAAATCACCGATGTTAAACTCACTGGTCTATAGTTCTCTGGCTTGTTTTTCGAACCTTTTTAATAATGGTATAATGTTTGTTTCTTTCCATTCTAACGGAACTATTCCCTCCTCTAATGACAAATTGAACACTGTTGCAAGCGGTATGCTGATTTGTTCTACAATTTCCAATAGTAATTTGGGAGAAATTCCATCCACTCCAGGTGATTTATTATCCTTCATATCTCTTATTTTCATAGCTACCATTG
Source organism: Ridgeia piscesae (assembly GCA_025642075.2). NCBI lineage: Eukaryota > Metazoa > Annelida > Polychaeta > Sabellida > Siboglinidae > Ridgeia > Ridgeia piscesae. Next base: position 70,087 of record JAODUO010002553.1, read on the forward strand.
TTAGGGTTACAATTAGTTGTCCTAAATAGTCAAACTTGCCTGTTAAGCACCAACGGAAGATGCAGAAGAGGATATCAAGGATGAGTTATAAGATCAATTGGAGGAACCACACCTCGGCATGATATACTCATGGTGGTGGGAGACCTCAACGCAAGAGTTTGAGAGGACAATACAGGAAGAGAAGAGAAAGGGTCATGGGCACCCAAGGCTTTGGCTGCATCTATAACAACGGTGAGAGGCTTCAGATTTATATGTGGAAAATAACGGATGAACGTTATTCAAGCACGGAACCATTCACAAAACCACTTCGAGGTCTCCAGATGGAAACACTGTCAGTCAGATCGATCATGTGATAATCAGTCAGAAATGGAAACGATCACTTCAAGACGTCAGAGCCAGACGCGGAGCTGGTGAGGGGAGCGACCATGTGCTGGTAGTGGCAACGTTGTCATTAAAACTAAGACAGGCAAACGGATGAGAGGATAGGCAGCGGTGATTTGACACAGAAAGTTGAAGAATACCAACACAAGGAAAGCTTTTCAACTGGACTTGCAAAACAGCTTTCGCATATATCAAGAGGAACAAGAATTAACCATTGATAGTGTCAATCAGGTATTGACGGAAACAAGCAAGAAAGTTTTAGGCTGCCGAAGAAAACAAAAACAAGATTGTGTTAAACCAGACACGTGACAAACAATTGATGAAAGAAAGGAAACAAAAAAGAAGCTAATATAATACAAAATCCCAACGACTGAAGGAACAGCTACAGGTAAGATATCTAGAACTGGACATAGAAGTGAAAAGACAAACGAAAGGAGACAAGAAAGCGTTTCATTGTGAAACTGGCAGATGAAGCAGAGACGGCTGCAAAAACTCAGAATATCGCTGCATTGTACAATACAACAAAGACACTCGCCGGCGGCTTTAGAAACAGCGAAGTTCCAGTGAAAGATATAAATGGAAATGTTATTACTGGTGTAGCAGAACATACCCAGATATGGAAGTCACACTTCGAGACCATCCTCAACAAAGAAGCGCCAAATAATCTCGCAGATATTCCATTAAGCGACGAAGACCTGAAGATCAACACAACATTGACCCACTGATGCGCAAAGAATAGCAGGCTTTCGGAAAGGATGATCGTTTGGGAACCATATTTTTACATTGCAGCAGCACATATTTTTACAGCGCCAGAAATGGAACATGTCAGTCTATGCGAACTTTTTTGATTTCGAAAAGGCCTTCAATAGCGTTCACAGAGACTCTCTCTGGTGTATTCTCCGTCATTACGGAATCCCCCAAGATTGTGAGCATTATCAAACTGCTCTATGGTGATTTTACGTCTAAGGTCATTCGTGGCCAAATACCTGACAGAGGATTTTGAAATAAAGACAGGAATCAAACAAGGGTGCATATTATCCCCTTCCTCTTCCGCCTTGGGATTGACTGGGTCATGAAATAAACAACACCAGTAACAAAGCAACAAAGGATGGCATCAAGTGGACCTTCATATAAATCCTGGATTATCTGGATTTCGCAGATGACATAACTCTTCTGTCATATCGCTATGGAGACATCCAAAGCAAAATCGAGTAACTTGCCAGAAATGCTGAAAAAATACGAATCCCATCACGATTGGAGGACACGTCATTGAAGAGGTGACCGAATTTACCTATCTTGGGGCCAAGGAGACAAAAGATGGCAACTCAGAATATAAGGTTAAGGCAAGGACCAGTAAGGCCAGAGGGGCATTTGCAGCATTAAAAATATTTGGAAGACTAATAAGATCAGCAACAGAAAAAAAATTCGTCTGTTCAAGAGTAACGTCTTGAGTGTGCTACCATATGCTGCAGAATCATTGAAGGTTACCAAAGGCATATATGAGATGTTAGAAGTTGTTTCAAAATAAGTGTCTCAGGAGAATTCTGCGAATCTACTGGCACAATACAATTTCGAACAATGAACTCCTCGAAAGAACAGGCATGCAGGCCATTTCTCTCTCTCTCTCTCTCTCTCTCTCTCTCTCTCTCTCTCTCTCTCGAGGTTAAACGCCGCAGATGGAGTCGGATCGGGCACGTCTGTAGAATCACATTGACGTCCATTCCGAGAGTAGCCATGAGCTGGATTCCTGGTGGCAAGGGAGCACGGGGGAGACCAAAGGAGACATGGAGAAGATAAGTCGAGTGGGAGATGAAAACACTCGGATGTAGTTGGTGCCAAGTCACGAAGTTGGCAGTGGACAGAAAACACACATGTGATCACACACGAAGAGGATTAAGTAAGTAAGTAAGTAACTTTAGGCGACTAGTCGACGACTACTGCTAAATGCCTATAGGGAACCGCTGCCCAGTTAGTTAAGCACCAGTCGAAGGGTCCACTATTGCCCACTGTTTAAAAAGTTTTACAACAGTGTAATAATACAAAATTATTATGACCGACATCTATATCCAACCCGGATTTTTTACTGTATAACCTGTCTTAGGCAACCACATGCTTTCTCAGGAACCTTTAAAATTGATTGTATTTTAAAAGTATATTGACCTGGCATGGGCAATCACCTAACTCGAGAGACTGCTTTTGCTAGGGTGACACAGAGTCAGCCAGTCACTCAACATAGATTATGTGTGCACAATTCAATTCTACAATTACGCCAAGACAAACATGTCATACCAACTGAATGACATTTGGATTTGTTGCAGTTTGCCCTTAAACCCCTCAGAAATATCAATACTATTGTTATGCACTGGTAATAATGCATGTTCAAAGTAATATTATCCAAGTCATATCAGTTATGTTCGGACCAACAGCTGTCTGTAATGTAACATTGTAGAAGTTCCGAGAGACAACGTATTTTGCTTACTATAAGTTACTATCAGCTTTTCACCCTTACCCTATTGGCACTATCCTGCTTTATGGTTTTAGTTTTCTAGTTGGAGTACCATTACAAATATATCAACATACTTGTTTCTAAATTGATCATATTATATACCAGCACATAATATGGATTATATACATTGAAATATATTTAAATACAAATTGTATTGAATTGTTCTAATATAATATAGTATTCAGCCTGTGTATATATATGTATGATTCAAACGCAACGTCGTGCAATCAGTATAACTGCGTCAATATTATAATATATATATATATATATATATATTATAGTAGTAGTAGTAGTAGTAGTAGTAGTAGTAGTAGTAGTAGTAGTAGTAGTAGTAGTAGTAGCAGCAGCAGCAGCAGCAACAGCAGCAGCAGCAGCAGCAGCAGCAGCAGCAGCAGCAGCAGCAGCAACAGCAGCAGCAGCAGCAGCAGCAGCAGCAGCAGCAGCAGCAGCAGCAACAGCAGCAGCAGCAGCAGCAGCAGCAGCAGCAGCAGCAGCAGCAGCAGCAGCAGCAACAGCAGCAGCAGCAGCAGCAGCAGCAGCAGCAGCAGCAGCAGCAGCAGCAGCAGCAGCAGCAGCAGCAGCAGCAGCAGCAGCAGCAGCAGCAGCGCAGCAGCAGCAGCAACAGCAGCAGCAGCAGCAGCAGCAGCAGCAGCAGCAACAGCAGCAGCAGCAGCAGCAGCAGCAGCAGCAGCAGCAGCAGCAGCAGCAGCAGCAGCAGCAGCAGCAGCAGCAGCAGCAGCGGCAGCAGCAGCAGCAGCAGCAGCAGCAGCAGCAGCAGCAGCAGCAGCAGCAGCAGTAATAGTAATAGTAATAGCGTTATTGTTACATTATGTCATGTACATATAATAATCAGCAACAGTAAAGTAATAATCATATGTCTAAGTACATTATACAATGTAACAATTGGAATTAAGCAACAGTGCTTATTTTCCTTATTCATGTATTTTAACAATTTCGAAATAATTATAATTTGTGAACACCTATACAGCAACATCATAATAGTGCAACTAGTTAATTAAAATAGTGAAATAGTGAATTACAAGTGTACCACAAAATGTAATACACCGATGCACGTGTGTAACAAGTAAAGTTGTATTTAAATAAATGTTTAATATAATTATAGACAAACAACGTATAATAACAGTACATTCAGAACAGAAACAACATATTACTGATTTTTTTCAGAAGCAGATATTTGACACATTTTTAAAGATCTGTAGTAAAGTGGCAGAATATTGAAGACAGTTGTCTAAGATAAGGGTGTTCCATATTTTTGGTCCGATATATACGCCAAAGATAATTGTCTGCATTTTGTTCTGCAGAACGGTATGTTATATGCGAATTTCTGCCTTGTGCTATATTTATGTGTCATGGGTGTCAATACAAATACTTCATTAAATAAGGTAGGTAACATAGCCTTATTTTGCTTGTATATTAATATGCAGCACATATATTTGTTTATCTGATAGATATTCTATATCTGCAATGTTGAAAATAAAGGCTCTGTGTGGTCAAACAATCTTAAATGACTAATTATGCGCACAATTTGTTTTTGCAATATATATGTTTTATCTAGATATACAGTCGGGACCCTTCCCCAAATAGTATTACAGTAAGTAATATACGGGTAGATAAACATATAATATAGATTTAGCAATAATCTTTTTTCTAATTTGTTCTTCACCTTTTTCATAATGCCAATATTCTTAGATATTTTACTATATATTTAATGTGAGCACTCCAGTTCAATGTGTTATTTATAATTAAACCCAAAAAATTATCTTGTTTACAGTGTCAATTTTTATGTCGTCTATATAAATGTCATTTTTCCTCTCTCTTACACTTATCATATTACTGAAGGTCATTGTATGATTTCTTTTAATATTTAGAGAAAGTTTATTGATTTTGAGCCATATGGACAGTGTTTTTATCACAGAGTTCATAGCAATTTCCATTTTGTTACCTTATATAAAGATACTTGTGTCATCAGCAAATATAATCGTAAGCATTTTATGAGAAAAGTAGTTAGATCATTTATATAAATAAGAAAGAGTAAAGGTCCTAAAATTGAACCTTGTGGAACTCCACGTGTTATGTTGCTAAGGGTGGATGTTGTTTCTTTTAATTTTACTCGTTGTTGTCTATTGCTTGAGTAATTTTGTATCCACTGAAGTATGTTTCCTCTAATTCCACAATGAGCTAATTTTCCCAATAAAATCCTACGACTAACAGTATCAAACGCTTTCGCAAAATCAAGAAATACACCAATTACATGTTCTTTGTTATCAGTTGCCTTACTAATATTATCAATTAGCGCTAGCCATTTCAGTGGATAACAGTTTTCAGTGCAACACCAGCAGCAGCAGCAGCAGCAGCAGCAGCAGCAGCAGCAGCAGCAGCAGCAGCAGCAGCAGCAGCAGCAGCGCTATTCAGTGACGCACTGTTCGTACAAATGGATACCAAGATCTGCTGTTCTATTTCCCACGCATAGACGTAGGCTAATTCAATCGCATCTTCGGATACGTATGTTGCAAGTTACTCTGCTTTTCGGCTAACGTTGCACAGCAGCAGCAGCAGCAGCAGCAGTAGTCGTAGTAGTAGTAGTAGTAGTAGTAGTAGCAGTAGCAGCAGTAGCAGTAGCAGCAGCAGTAGCAGTAGTAGTAGTAGCAGTAGCAGTAGCAGTAGCAGTAGTAGTAGCAGTAGCAGCAGCAGTAGCAGCAGCAGCAGCAGCAGCAGCAGCAGCAGCAGCAGCAGCAGTAGCAGCAGCAGTAGCAGCAGCAGTAGCAGCAGTAGCAGTAGTAGTAGTAGTAAGAGCAGCAGCTTCAGCAGTATCAACAGCAGCAGCAGTAGTAGTAGTAGTTATGTTGCGCCTAAGCGCCTAAGTCCTTGGAACACAAACTCAGACGCGTATCACGACAGTCCATATCAACATCGATTAGCCGATACAACGAGTACTATATGTATGTACACGATGAGGTTTGAAACTACCATTTAAGTTTAGTAAAGTATCATAATTCACACAAACAGTTTAAACATTGCTTGAAAACTACTCGGTAATACAAAAAATGTAATTGCAATATGCGTTGTCAGTTTTAAAAGCTGTGATTCATGTGTCGTGTTCCTCAGGGTTCCATGTTGGAACCAAAATTCTTTACCATGTATATTAATGACATCTGTAAACTCTCACAAGTGTTTAAGTAAATTTTATTTGCCAATGATACAAATCTATTATGTTGTGATAGAGACTGTAGACGTGGTTTTCTGATAATAGTTTTAATGTATCGAAAACTAATTACATGAGTTTTGGTAATCGCAGGATAAATAAAAACAAAATCACTAGAGTAAATTCAACAACATTTTTAGGTATTGATGACAAATTTAACTGGGAAAATCACATTTTATCAATAAGGTCTAAATTGTCGAAATGTTGTGCTATTATATTTAGTGCCAGTTCCGTAATTAACAAACACCGTAAGCATTTTTTTACTATTTTTGTGCTGAAGTACATATGCTACAAATATTCATTGTTTAGTTTTATTACAGAAACATGTTATAAGATTACTTTGTGGTGCCAAAAGAATCGATCATACAAATTTACCTTTTCACAGTGTATATATTCTTAAATTACCAGATTTGTCAAGCTTATAACTACTATAATTATGTTTAAGGCATATCGTTATATGTTACAAATGAATGTACAACAATTATTCAGAATACATGAATCACTGTATTCATCCAGGTATAAATGTAACCTTGGAACTACTTCGATAATTCACTGAATAGTTGTAAAAATGTTCACATCATTTCAAAATGTGTTATACTGTTGAATGTTGAATAATTATGTGTTGGATTCATATACCATTTTGCCAAAAACGTTAAATAAATCAGATTCAAATTTTTATTTTTATCAAAGTTGTTCTGTCATCACTAAATTTTCGATATATCTTCTTTCAATTAAATGTGGTATAGTTATATATGTAAATAGTGTTGTCGCACCTTCTATTGCACTCTTAGTTAAGCAATTATACAGGTAAACATAATAACTATTGCACTTCTTTTACCCTTTTTTCAACAATTTGTATTTGTATGTATGAGGTAAAATAAATATTGTTGAAAATGTACTCATTTAGATATTTTCCAGATATCAGTAACGTAGAGTATACATATTACACCTAATAGCTCCGAGACACATGCGTCAATGTCTACAAATGTCGTCCTGTTGGAGAAGTAGCCTTTAAACCAAGCATATGCTACTACACGTACATCATTTAAGTCACTGAAAAGTATTATATATTATCTACTATACCAAGTGCAAGTTATTTTTATTGTCGTTAGCATATGACGAAATGGCTAACTTTTGCACACTCTGGTTTCACGATTCAACATCGGCAGTAAGAAACTGTACTGGTTTTGATCTTACTTGACCGGCAGATCTCAGTGTGTCACGATTGGTTCGTTTTCTTCACAATCGTCATCTACCACAATGTACCTGCGATGTCGGTATTTGTAATGTTCTACGCATATCCGACACCCATTACCGATATATGCAAAGAACATCGTATGCTTTATCACATATTCGCTGATGACATCCAGTTATATATTAAATAAGCACTACGATGTCTGACGAAAGTGGCAAACTCTAAAAAGCTGCTCATCCGGTGACTCGTCGAGCCTCGACATTGATGCATCAACTTTACCTTAACAATAAACAAATCACAATTATACTTCTGCATTTGTTCAGGTATAATTCGATTCGACAGCGATGCACTCAAATATATTGTCAATAACTGTTGATGGAACAACTCGAAGTTTGCAGATGAATCTTTAATTAACATACCAATCTCATCCACTTCGTTGTGCCATCCATGTATTTCTATGTGAAAACCTAATATCCTTTTAGTAAATAAACATAAATTTACTTTGAATCAGCCCAGGTCTCTGAAATTGTTTTGTTACTAAAGGATAAATTAAGGTTATCAATTACATCCTTATTTTTAATATTCTTATTTAAACTTCGATTAACAAAATGTATTAATGACAGTTCTTTCTCTAATTTGATATTTTACATGCAAATAGTTTACCATTGTAGTACTCTTAATCGCTATGTATGGTTGTCTTGATTTATATTATCCAACACGCCGCTTGGTTTATCTTTAACATTATCATCACCATTATTTATATTTTAATAGCCATCGTCGAAATTCGAAGTTTGTCCGATTACGTAAATACAGGTTACCATATCGAGAAGGTCCCTGTTTACGAGTTAGACATACGGCAGAATGTTGTTCCTCTCGTCCGTCTCTCGCGTCCCACGCAATATTGGGAGAAGCGTCTTCAGCCTGGCCAACACGCGTTGCATGTGATAACATGATTATATGACATTTCCGAATCTTAAACAATAGGATTGACGTGATTTGAACACGTCATTTGAAAATTATATATGTAAATAATATGGCAATTGTTGTTTAAAAACACGCACGCCCACTGCGTGGGCAATTACACCTTGGTTGTAGTCGGTTTGAAATTTGAGAACGCATTGTACAAAAGTAGCTACGTTTTATTGCCGTTTATATTCATGTATGATATGTGGATTACGTCAGCCGTATATAGTTGAATATACAAATATTGAATAACATCAGTTAAGCAAGACCATACTGTTATTGTATGTCAGTAAAACAGCGAAATATATATTCACTACCAGAATACATACTAATGATATCAAAATGAATACAGTGTTTACAATTATGTATGTATGTATGTATGTATGTATGTATGTATGTATGTATGTGTATGTTGTGTGTGTGTGTGTGTGTGTGTATGTGTGTGTGTGTGTGTATGTATGTATGTATGTATGTATGTATGTATGTATGTATGTATGTATGTATGTATGTATGTATGTATGTATGTATGTATGTATGTATGTATGTATGTATGTATGTATGTATGTATGTATGTATGCATGCATGCATGCATGTATGTATATCACATTAAATGAAGTCGATTTATATCCTCCTAAAATCACGCAAAGAGCAATACTACTGTCTTTTCATTCATAGTTAATGGATAATTTCTTCGACGTCCTGTGGCGCTAAAAAAACATACGGAGGATTACTAACTTGCTGTTGGTTTATTGTTTCGTGGTTACTAATGACACCGCCACGCGAAATTTGATGTGGGTTCGAAATGCGTCATTTCCTCCACAACATACGCAAACAAGTATGGCAACCTTAGCATGATTAATTATTAACTTGACTATAAAACTGTGCTGTTAGGAAGAGATCGACAGTTCTCCGTACGACTGAAGTGTGCCGAACTCACAGCGTCGAAACCTCTTTGTAAGTTCATACTGTCGAACGTTGTATCTGATACAATTCTACTCTATATAATAGATTAATGCAACTAACTAATCGAGTATTCACAAAATGTTTACATGCAATACTTCAGATAAAGCAAAATAACGTTTGTCTTGTCAGAAACGGCATTGGATAATGAATTCATATAACTATGAGCGTTGAGATGTATCAAACACCAAATGTACTGGCGAAAACTGTGCACCATATTGCTACATGTTGCAGGTTACGAGCGATAATGGGTATGAAAGGTGTCACGCTGCTATGTATCTTAGGTAAGTATGAAGATCGTTCAGATCCCTAGACACAAACTAACATGTATCATACATCAGCTGATTTTTATCATAAACAACGAAGGATCTCATAGTCAACAATTGCTATTCAAGCACACAATGAATGTTTGCAAACAAATCGCTCGTCTTATCTTGCTCTGTCGTTCGTCTTACCCTGCGTCGTCCTCGGCCCACACAATCACTGCCGTGTGCGAACAACAAGTCGTTGACCGTCACGTGTGATCGCGTCAAACAGGATGGCCTCTGCCAGCTTGTTTGTGACTTTCCCACATGATCCAGTGAAATTACTTATATAACAATATTTTAGTAGAATTATTGTTTTGAATATATACTCATGTGTATTATTAATGTATGCAATATAACAGTTATGCCTTACGACCATATTCCAATTGACAATCGGAGTTTAAATGACTGCATTTGTACAAATATCTTACTTTGATTATCATAATGTATTCATATATTGTAAACCATCACTAACAACTGTTGCTGTAATAGATTAAATATAGTAGTATTATTGTTGGTGCCTTTTAACAACTTATATTTAGATGCCCTTATACGAATAAGGTCAGATATCAAAGTGTACATTTAAACATGCTGTTGCGTTGTACTTTGTTTTTACTAGATGCGCGCTACTCCTTTCATTTGATCAAATACGTATAAATGTTGTATTTCAGGGTCGGCCCTGCTGGCAGCTGTCGAAAGTTCCGGGACTCGTGAATGTAAGTTCTCTTTGATGTATATTTAAGGTGGCGCTTTTTTGCTGAATCGTTCGTTATCGACATGAAGATGATCAAAGTAGATCATCTGGAACGCAACGCTGAAACATATAATATAAATATGGCTTGCAGTACTGATCCAAGTTAATTCACATTATATCCACATTAATACTAAAGGGAACCAAAAGGGAAATATTACGTGCTATGCACGTGAAAGAGCTAATACAAAGCAACCATTCTGAACGGTAATAAATTTTTAACGCCAGTGGTTTATTAGTAAAATAATTCCAAAGTGGATAATTTTTACTGAAATCATCGGCTTCATAGAGGCGTCCATGATGCGCCTCTTCCTGTTGTCTGACCGTGGTCTGACCACTCAGCACGCAGAACCGGCCTTAAAGTCACGTGTCAGATTACGTGCGTCAATGCTATCGCCGTTGTAAACACAATGTTGTAAGATACGCGAACTTCGAAGAAGGACATCCATTCGAAGAACATTGCTTCGAATAGGATGTTTCTCACCGTACTGGGTCAAGATCCGCAGAAACGTCGGCGACGTCGAGTTTTGAAGTATGGAGCTGTGCAAACGATATTAGCGCGATATTTAGTCACCAACGATAGTCGTCGA